>WBMW01003645.1:1047084-1112578 GCA_013396635.1 Penelope pileata | reverse complement strand
AAAAAAAAAAAAAAAGAGGAGATCCGGGCCCCTTCTTGGGCTTGGCTGGGTTTAAAAATAGGTGGGTGGGAGGAAGTTTGGTGCTTTAAGAAGGGAGTGTGGCTGGGGATGATGGGGAAGGGGAGGGATCTGGGGTGCCAAGGTTCTGTGCCCCCAAAAAGGGGGTGGGAAGGGTTTGCAGGGGTGAAGGCAGGGATGGAATTGTCACTTGGCACCTCAGCCCTGACGAGGGGTGACCTGAGGCTTCACCCTGCAGCCGTGCCTCCCCGCTCCCTTCCTGCCCATCCGTGGTGCTCCTGGAAGAGGTGGCCTCTGAGCATCCTTCCTCCTCGCGCTGCACCACGGCCCATGGGAATAGTTTTGTCCCATGGGGGCCACCTCTTTGCCTGCTTGGGACGTCCAGTGCGGGTGTCCCACAGCTCCAAAATGCAAAGCTTGTCCCATTGCTGCTCCCCCAGGACCCCCCTTTGCCTCCTGGCTTGAGGGGCCCAAGGGAGCTGCAAAGCTGAGCGCTGGGGATGGGACCCCCCAGGAGCTCTTTTGGTGATCCCTGGTGTTTTGCTGCACATCTCCGCTCTGCAGGGAGCTGGAGCAGGGCTCTGGGCACCCACCCTGGGGAGTCTTTGGGGCAGCAATTTAAAGGAAGGTAAATAGAAATCCAACCCGAGTTTCATCAAGGATGACTTGATTTATCCAGATTATTTTAATTCTTTTTTAAGTTCTTCTAAGGACTTTTGGAAGTGTTTTCCAGCTAAGTGGGTTTGGCTGTTACAATTTTGCTGACAGCGTAGCGCATCATTCGAGCCATGGTTGAGAAACATCTGAAGATATGGCAGATAGAAAATTCCTTCTTGGAAACTGCTTTTGGGCCAGCTTTTGGTTTGTTTTAGCCACCGCAGGCTGTGGGCTGGGGGAAGCTGGCACCCCAGAGCCCGTTCCTGGCAGGTGAGTGATGCTCCGTGCTCAATGGCCATCGCCATGGCCATGCAAGCAAGCTCAGATGGCTGTTTCCAAATTGCCCGTACAAATTCCTTGTGAGCAGAAGTATGGAATGGTGTTGCTGCCAGGATAACTGCTGCTCTCCCCTCTTCCCCTTCCCCCCTGCTCTTGGAAAAGAACGCAAGGTCATGGATAGCACGTGGGGTTTGGGGCTGGTTGTCTTGTGTTGACTCCGTTTGTAGAGATGCAGACTTAAGGGAGAGGAACTAAATGCCCTCTTTTTGTGGTTTGTGGTTTGCCTGTGTTGCTTATAAGGTAAATAACCAAACTATCCAATAAAATACCAATGTTCTGCGCATTAATAAAGTAATGGGGATATTTAATGTATGCAGTAAAGCTGCTATTGCAGAGCCCTAGGCCTGCTTTAGTAGCTATAACAGGAGTGAATAAGATCTTTTCCTGCTTTTATTTATACACATATAATATCAAATATTACTGAGTTTTTGCTTGTTAATGTTAGCCAAAGGGGTTAAGAGAAATAAAAAGGGATTTGGCAAACATATCAGGGGAGAAAGAGCAGAAGTAGGCCCATTAATAAATGAGGGAGCTGAATTCAGCAATGATATTGAAGCGACAAAGTTACTGAGCTGCTTTTAAAATCAGTCTCTGGTAAAATCAGTGGAGACAATTAGGAGACCTTGTCAGATACAATCAGGGGCTCCAAAACAGAAAGGCAGCCCAAGAGGGAACAGAGAGGCCAAGAGGAACAGTGGAGCAGAGCCAGAGCTGTGGAAGCCGTGGGGATGGGGGAATTCCTGGTGACTCCATGGGTCCGGCTGGGGTTGGGCAGGTGGGGACCTCCCTGGGTCCTGGCAGCAAGGGGAGAGCAAGGGACGACTAACAGAGGTTGGTGTGAGCAATTTCCATCCATCCTCGCAGTGTGAGTGCCTTGTGAAGGACCAGGGCTGCACTGGGGAGATGTGGTCCTCCATTGCAGGGAGATGCTGGAAGGGAAAGCTGCAGAGAGCAGGAGGAGGTGAGGGACAGGGCCCTGTCTGTGCCCAGACCTGAGGCCATCCAGCATGCCACCCTCCAGGGTGGGATTTTGCCCCATTTAGTCCACGCCGTGATTCCAGCCCTCCCCTACGTGCTGGTGAATGTGTTCGGTAGCTGCAGAGAGACTGACAACACTGAGGAGGAAAGACAGAGAGAGAAAGCCTGGCAAGGTTAGCTGCAAGAGGGCAGAAATAGCCACGTGAGCTGGAAAATGGCAAACGGGTGGAACTGCAGAACAGCTGAAGGGTCAGGAGGCCTGGGATGCACGGCCCCACATGACACAGGATCAGCACCGGGCAGAACAGTGGTGGTGGGGACGCAGCTCTGGCTGCAGAGAAGCTCAAGTCCTCCGTTGTGCATGTCTTGTGTAAAAGCAAGATCTGCCTTTTGATATTTTTGGGGCAACAGATGCTGAGGCCACGTGTCAGACAGCCCTGGAGACACTACCCTCGTTCTTTCTCTCCCGCCTGTGCTTGCAGTGCTGTTTCCCAGTGCCCGAGCCTGGGCGCTGCGATGACATTCAAGTGTAAACCCACTGGGAAGGGATTTGGAGAAAAGCACCATAATGACACAGAGCCTGAGGGATAAGTGTGGGAGGAGAGGTTCAGAGAGTTAAGGCCTGGGTGCTGCTGGCTGCTTACAGGGCTCTGAGGATGGGGTGAACCCTGAAGCCCTGGGTGCTGCCCTCGGTAAATGGGGAGCGGCTGAGGCTGCCGCTGTTCATGGCTGCAAACACATGGAAAGAGGCTTGGGGGTACCCAGCCTTTAAAAATCATCTGAGGTGGGGACGGTGCGATTGAACGGCACAAAGGAAAATGGAGGCTGAATAGTGGTTAAAAAAAAAAAAAACAAACGAGGCAGCAGCGAGAAAGCAACTCGCAAATGAAACACTGGCAGTGCCAGGTTTGAATCGTTTAAAACGTGATTATGCAAAGCTCTGAGATTTAAAGATGTTTTGCAGGAACGTGGTAACAGGGTAGGTTTGCACCAGTATTTTCTCATTGCTCACCCTGAATCCCTTTGGCTAAACTCGTTGGCATCGGAGGAATTGGTTCTCGTGGAGCTCAGCCCCTGCGTGTGTCGGTGCGGGGCTCGGAGGGGCGGTGGGTGGCAGAGCTCCCCCGGAGCTCCCCAGCCCCTCCTCAGCAGGAGGCAGGTCCATTGCCTCGTTTATCTGTTTATTTTTGTGCAGAAGGATGGGGACTGGGGAGCTGAGCTTGATTCCTTGCTTGTGGGCTGCTAAGTAAATAGCTTCGTTTCTGTTCCCCAGCTCTTCAGACTCTGCAGCGGGGATGAGAGTGTTCTCCGTGCTCTCTGCTCTGTGTTCCTGCGGTCCCATCCAGTGCCCATGAGAGCTGTGGGATGGCTCCTGCTCCCCTGATGGTGCATGGGACCAGCCTGTAGGGTAGGAACTGTGGGAGGGGAAAATGGGGATGGTGGAGCCCAGACCTCTGTAAAATCATTTTTTTTCCTACCTGTAGGGAAACAGCTGATCACAGCATGAGATGATGGCTGAGCACATGGTGCAGGGGCATGGCTGGCCTGGGGAGCACTGGTAGATCCCTTGCACCTGTGAGTGGAAGGGGTGGACCTGGGCTGGGGTTGTCCCAGGCTTAGATAAGAGCCAGCCAGGCAATGCAGAAGGAGCCTGGGAGAGAGGAGATCGGAGGGCAGTGGGTGAAGTGGTGGCACAGGGAAGCAGAAGATGATGTGCAGCAGAGACCCTGGCTCCATGTGAAACTGATGGTGTAGTCTTAAGAGTTTTGAGACTTTTTCCCATTACACTTCCACCTGTTGAAAATGTTGGAAGGCTTCTGGATATGCATCTTCCAGTGTTGTGCACTGTCTTTGTACAAAATTTTAGGAGAGATTGCCCTGGAAATGTAAAACTGTGCAGGGATAACTTCCGGATTTTTGTGCTGTTGTAACCAGGAGTTACAACAATCTCGTTCTACCCTACCACTAGAACAAGATAAGCAATCCTTTACTCTCAGTCCTGAGATGTGTTGAGGACTTCCCACGTGGCAGGGCTGCAGCTGGGTGCCCAGTGCAGGGCTGGGCACCAGGGGGATGCTGGTAGCACTGGATGCATCAGCCCAGCTCTGTTGGCTTTTATTTTTTGCAGCCACTTCTCTCAAACCTTCCCTCTGCTTTACCCATCCCTTCTCTTCTTCTTTTTTTTTTTTTTACTTTCCCTTCAGCTGTTTATCTCATGCATTTTAGTGTGGCTTCCTTGTGTCCAGGCTTCCTTTCTCTGCTCTGTGCACTGCTTGTTCCCTTAACATCCCAGGGCCGTACCCATGGGTCAGCATCGCCCATGGTGGGTTGGTATCCATGCCATGGTGCTGCCAGCGTTCTCCCAACACGCTGCTGGTGAGGCTCAGTGTCTTTTTTTCCCTCCATCCTGTGACTAAAGTTTGTGCGAGTCTGTTCTGGTTTAAATGTAAAATATGCATTTGAGAGAGAGAGAGGCATGCAGACCTCACCCCTCAAAGCCCAACCCATCCCCACTCCAAGACACTTTCCAAAAGGAAAGGCAAATAAGAAGAACCTGATCCCTGTTGCTTCCCATCTCCCGATTTACAGCCAGCCTTGGGGGCTTCTCTTTGGTGGGGATGGGAACACAGGGTGAAACTTCTGCAGGATGTGAGTTTTCCGAGCCTTGCACACCTCTCCTCCTCCCTGAAGCCACCCGAGCAGCTCATGGAGGAGGGCAGCACGTTGTCCCCTGTGACACCGCACGCACTGAATCCCACCTGTGCCTGTTTTAGGGGTTGGAACATCAGCTGAGAAGCGTGCATGCGTGGCTGACCTCTGCTGTGCCCTCTCTTCTCTCTGGGTGAGTTGGGTGGCAAACAGATCCTGGACCCACAGGCAGGAGCGTGTGGCTGGATTGTGCCAGTTTGTCCCCTTTTCTCTCTGCTGGGACTCTCTGTGTGTGCTGGAAATGTCCCAGAGAGAAAGTGTCCAGCTCCCCTGCATTGTGCAGGCGTGTGCACCAGAGGGGCTGCAGCTCTGCGTCTCCCTTGGTTTTCCATTTAAATAACCCCTCTGTCAAAGGAGATAGATCCCCCCGGTGGCCCTAGAGGACCCTGCCACCCTCTTTCCCCCTGCGTGGGGACCGTGTCCTGCCAGGAGCCCCGTGCTGCTGCCGGCTCCAGCCCGGCTCAGGCAGGAGCTCGCTGGTGAGCTGGGGAAAAAAGAGGCTGCAGCAGAGATGGAACAAACAGAATTTTTTTTTGCATCTAGAGGGGGAAGCACAGAGCTAAAAATAAAACGGGAAGATCAGTATCTGTCAGGCTGACGGCGGATTGGCTCTTTGGAAATGCATGTAATTACCAGGCTGTAGGTAGACATTTGCATGGAGCGAATAGCAAGCTACTGAGACAAGGTTACGCTTTAACCTTTAAGTCCTGAATCTGCTGGAAAACTAAGACAGAACTGCAGGAAATTAACTTAAATTAATAGAGTGGCTGTGAGCGTGCCACATGTTACTTTGATGCATGTCACTTCACGGCACAGAGTGCCTGGCTGCCCCCGTGCCCCGGCTCCTGCTGGAGGGAGATGCTTCGGATGCAAGTTTGTCATGCTTGGATCTCCTTCCTCGTTTGGGGATTCAGCTTGACTGTTGCTTTTTGTGGTCCGTGTGCCTTCCAGTTGGCAGCCTCCAAAGTGGGTGAGGGAATTTGGGCAAAGAGGGCTGTGCTGGTGGATGCTGTGGGGGTAGGGGCAGGTAAAATCCAGCTGTGCTGATCCACAGCTCCCAGAGCCAGGAGGGGACGTGGTCGGGGATGGATGTCTTGTTGAACACCTCGAGGCTGAGCTCTGTGCAGGACTCTGCAGGCAGCAATCAATACTAATTAGACCAAACATGGTCCCTTTGCATGCATGGTTGTGAGCGTGCCGTGCCTAAGACTGGGGCTGCAGAACTGGTCCCGTGAAAAACACGCAGACAAACTAAAATCGTGGCTGCACATTCCCAGCTTGGGCTCCCATCAAGGCTACTCCCACTCTCAACCCTCCTACTGCCTTCTTGCCCCCAGGAGACCTTGCTCTTGCTGCTGCCCATCATCCCCAATCCAGGCAGCACTGCAGGGCTCTGGGGATGGGTGATGATGTGGGGAGCGGAGGGGGAGAAGCTGTGTTCCTGTTCCCAGCACTAGAGCTGCTGCTGCTGTGGGATGCAGGTACATGCGGCCGAGTCAAGCTGAAGATGGAAGGAGGGGAAGCAGGCTGGAAAACACCAGGTTTTGAAGCCAGTCATGACACCCTGCCTTCTGTTGTCCGCGTGCATCCCAGTCTCACTTGCCTCTCTGCTAGCTGTGAACACCAAGCAATACCTGTTCCCCAAATATGCTGCCTTCTCCCCTCTCACTTGGGGGTGATTTTGCCTGCTGCTTGGCTCCCACTGGCTGCGTGTCCGTGACTCAGAGCAGAAGCTGACAGTAGGAGCAGCACGGTGGTGAAAGCAGCTGGTGCAGAGCAGGGCCACTCACCGCCCCGAAGGGCTGAGCCACCGGGAGCTCAAGCTGCTCCACTGGCTCTCCATCAGCTCCTGAAGCCAAGGCACTGGCCCTAATCTTCAAAGCAACTCATGGAGGAAGTGCCAATGGCATCAAAGGCTGAGTTTTGTTCTGCGAGCAGCGCAAGCGGCTCCTCTGAGACAATCCAGAGCACGAAGGCTGGGATTAGACCTTGGAGAGCAATCTCAGCTGGCTGGGACGTGGCAACAGGGGCCAGCAGCCAGGGCTTGGGGCCCGGATCCTGGGATTTTAGGGTTGGTTCCTTACTTTGGACTCAGGTTGAGGTGCCTGAACACCATGAAATCCCCAACCCCAGTGCTCTGAGGAGGCAGAGGACTTTGTCTCTGCCTCCAGTGACCTGCTTGTGAAACGTGGGTAAGTGCTGCCTCGCTTCTTGAGGCAGTTAGAGGACAGCATGGTGGAGACCGTGAGACCCGTGAATTTGATGACAGCCTCAGACGTACTTCAAGCACGAGAGGGAGCAATTTTCTGGGTGAGGCTGGGCAGATCTCCCTTCTGATTGCCATTAGGGAACATCCCGTCCTTCTACGTGCTCTTTTACCAAACGAGGAGACCTCGTCCCCATCCACATCCCCGCATCGTCCGCGTCCCTCCATCCAGGCAGCAAGCCCAGCGGGTGGCTGACCCCCAAACATCTGATGTGGGAAACATTTCCGTGCTCCAGCAGCGACCTGGGATAAAACCCCAAGTCTTTCTGCCCAGCTATTGGTTGGTGGAGGACCAAATCGAGGAGTTTCAGGTGTGAGGCTCAACTCTCCATGCACTGAGTCTCTTCCATGCTCCTCTTTGCTGAAAAGTTAAAATAGTTCTGCTTTATGGCTTCTTTACGATGAGAGTGTTGTGCAAAGGGACACAAGGCTCAGATCTGCCATTGTGCTTTGTTCTTTACCCCTGCAGAGTCACCTGCCTGCCCGGCCCGCTGCTGGGGGAGCAGGGACTGAGGCAGCTTCACGCGTTGACATCTGAGGTTGTTCTGGAGTCAGATCTTGGAAAGCTTTCCCTGCCCAAAGAGAACCCCACGCGCGGAGCTCTTTGGAAGGCTCCCTTTGATGGTTTCTTCCCCACCTTTTTGGAAATCCCCCTCTCAGCTGCCTGCCTGTTTGAACTCATTGGTTTTTCCAGCTCTTCAGCCAGCGGTGTGTTTAACTCAGGGTGCAGCCTCGGAAAAAACTGGAACACCCTGTCTGACCCACGGGCTTCTGCATGCAACGTAGACAGACCTTGAAGAAAGCCAGTTGTGCCCCAAATTCAGCCTGCTGTTTTTCCAGCTCTGTCAGTTGGCCTGATAAAAGCTATGGCCTCTCCCTGCAAACTCAATCTGCCTTGGATCCATGGTCTTTTTTTGGATGTTGGTTCCTCATCAGTAATCAGAAAGCAAGGGCCCTTCCCTCACTACAGTGGCACAATGCAGAATTTAAGGTGGTCAGATATTCTGAAAGAGGGGAGTGAAGTCTGAAAGGTTTTTTGGAGGGGAGTGCCTGCAGGAGGAATGGCCACTGGGCTTCCGCTGTGCCTTTGTCAAGCAGGCACAAGGAGAGGTTTGTCACCGTCACTTGTCCCTCTGTTGCAACAGGGTGCCTGTTCCCACGGGCTTTACTGTCATTTCGGCACCTCCTTCGGGGGCTCTCGACTGCTTGTGAAATTCCGGGGCAATTGTCCCTGGAGCCCAGCCACCAGAGAGTGCCCCAGGGCTCAGGGGACAGCGGGGAGGCTGCAGCCCTGGGCGGGCTGAGCTGCTGCAGGTCACAGCGTGCTGGTTTGACACACGGTTTGGTTGACTTTCAAGTGCCACGTTGTTGACGTGATGTGGGCAAATAGTGTGTGCCCACATGGACCTGAACTAGCTTTAGGTGAGCCTTGGCAACAGGGCACAAAGGACTGGCTGTGTTGGTTGTGACCAGGTCTACCCAGCAGGGACGATGCGGGAACACGTGCAAGCAACGTGCTGAGAACTTCCCTTGGAGATCGCCCACCTCCAGCAACGTCTACTGGAGCCTTGTAAGCAAGGCACCGTGCCTACGTTTCGTGTTTGAATACCCAGGCTGCTCTCATCGTTGGATCCTGCAGGGATGGGAGCTCACACCAACCAGCCTGGGACAGCTGGAACACCATGGGAGTGGAGCTGCCTGGGGCTGGAGCACCCAGCCCTCGGTAGGGTCTCGTGTTGGGCGTCCTTGCAACTTTGACGCAACGACACATTTTGTTTTTGTGGAAATGAACCAAAAGAATGAGGGGAAATGCTTACAGACTCATTTTTAATGAAGATCCTGACTTGTGGACAGATCCTTTGTCCAGATACGAATGTATTTATGCCGGTGGCACCTTGCCATTAGTACAGCGACTTACACATCGTGTAACGTGATAGCAGTGTATACAAGTGAGGCTGGAGCACAAAAGCCTGAGAGATCAGGGTTTGGCCTTTCCTTCCCCTGTTTTTCATGGGGTTGCACTGGCTGATACCAGCTGGGGAGGGGGTGCCTGTGTTTCCCTTTGATTTTTCAGAGGAACACCATGCTCCGGTGTTCAGTGTTTGTTCCATGCCGATGTGTTTGGGGTGCCTGGTGCGATGGAGCCCCGGCGAAGCCCCTGGGCCTCATTGCAGCGGGGATGTTGGAAAGAAGATGAAAATCCCAGCTTTCATCTTTTGTCACAAATAGTATCTGAAGGAATTTGTACTATTTTTTACTGTTTGTTTTTGTTTCTCCCCTCCCCTTTTAGCTATGCACCTTAGCGTTTTCCATGGGCCCTGTCGCTGGGATATCTCCACTCGGACTTTGAAACAGATTACTCAGCTTCATGGCTGTTTAGAATAGTTTTAAGTTATTTTTACTATCCAGCCCCATTTTCTATCATCATGCTGCAATTACTGGAGTGCCGACTCTGCAGGGGAACACTTGCTTCTTTTAAACAAATGGTTTCCCTTGGAATTAAAAAAAAATCGTTTATGGAAACATTTCTGTGGGCCTTTGATTATTAATTTATTATGAAGGGTCTAATTCCATCTTAAAAAAATACAAAACCTTAATTTTAGAAAACCTAAATTTGGAGGCAACTTTTGAACCGAGGCAGTTCCTTTAACGCTGGCTTTGGTGTGTGTGTGTTTGTGCGTTTCTTTTTAAGCGGCAAATGTGCTTTCCTCTCTGTTATGTGGTTAATCCTGTTGGGCCTGATCTGATCCTACTGGCGCTGGAGAGAACTGAGCAGGGCTGGATCTCAGCCGGGAGGGCAGCCCCGAGAGCTGCTGCTCCTCCTGGCAGCTCAGCCTTTGGCTTCGGTGATCCTACCTGTGCTGGGAAGGGCTTTGTCCATTTATTTCCTCTTAATCAAAACAGAAAAAAGAGAAGAAGGAAAAAAAACAAAACAAAAAAAAGGGAAAAGCCTTTGCTGTCGTGTTGGATCTGCACTGTTGCAAGAAACCAGGCTGAGAAAAGGAGCAGGGAGCTGGGGCAGCTGGGCTTTTCCTGGGCATGGATGTGGACTGGTTCTTGCCTGGTGCAAGCACCCACATGCACCAATCTGCCTTAAGTTGGAGAGGGATCTGCACTGACCCACCTGAGAGCAAAACTCCATCTTTAGGGACTTCTCCTCCACTGACTTTGATGAGAAACCCTCCTTGCTACCATGATTTTAGGCTCTGTGAATGAGGGGGCCCAAAGCGCCTTCTGCCCAGGGTGCAGACCAGCTCGCAGGGCATGGCTTTCCCAGTCCTTCACTCCAAGCAGAGAGGTACCCCAGGCTCTGTGTCGCCTGGGCTGTGCTGGGAGCACAGATGGCTTTTGGCCAGGGGTGAGGGTCGTCCCCTGCCTCCCCCTCAGGGCCATGGGAAGGGGGAGAGGAGAGCTGCATTCCCAGGGATTTTTTAGAGCAGCACAAGGATTTTTTTTTTTTTTTTAGGAAGGGAGGGATGTGGCATCGTGATGCTTGGCCTTTGGGTGGATTCCTCTCCCCTGCTGCCTCCCAGCTCTCGAGGAGCCTCTTGGCCGTAGTGGGGAAGGGGTTAAGGCTTCCTTGCAGCCCAGCCTGGGAGCAGCCGCGTTCCCCTTCCGGGGCTGCTGAGGTTTGCTGGTATGTGTGCAATGCGGCGCCGGCCGGCTGTGAGCACCCAGCCCTCACCGAGACCTTCCCAGCACTGCCTCCCCTCCCCAGCTCTCCCCTGCAGCGCTGAGTGATGGGGCTGGGGAGCGTGGAGCTGCCGGGAGAGAAAAGCCGGGGGCTGTGGGAGATGTGGAAAAGGGTCAAGCTGCAAAGCAGTGTTTTCCTGGGCTCCACTGCTTTGCTCGTCCTTGTGCTGGCCCAAGGTTTTGTAGCTCGTCTGTGCTCACTTCTTTGTGGGCTGGGGATCCGGAGGGCTTTGTTCTGTAGGGTTGGGCCCAGGCAGTGGTGTTCCATGTGGGCTCCTGTGTCCTGGGATAGGGGGTTCAGTGCAGGAGCTGGAAAACTGCAGCAACAGCAGTGGTGTTCAAGCTGAAACGTAGCGAGATGCCTTGGAGGGAGAAGCAGATTGCCCGGAGTTCTCTCTGCAACAAAAATTTATCTCCCTTATATAACTGGGGAAAAGCAAACAAAGCAACTCGTCTCCAAGTGGGAACGTGGTATCACTGGGAGAAGTCCCACAGCAAGAGCAAGGCCTTGGGTTTCCTCCCAGGGAGATTAACTCTTTGGCAGAAGGGCAATTTTGGTGCTAAATTTTCGGATAAACAACTCTCAGATATTCCTGAAGAATTGCACGTACAGTTGCCTAGTTTAGGAAGGAACAGTTGTTCGTTCTGGAGCATTCTGAGGTTTGGGGGGGCTGCTGGGGAGCAGGGAGCTGCTCACCATGCCACACTGCTGCTGTTGCTCGAGGACTGTGCCATACCTTTGATCTCCATACAACACTGCCATTGCCATTGGCAGGAATCATCCTGCAAACCGAGGATGTTCTACGGTGCTAATTTCGTCGTCTCAGATAACGGAGCCTCTCTAAAAATGTCGTTTGGGGCCATTTGCAGGGTGCATTTGACATCGCTGAGTGCTGCATGGCCACGGGTCCTCCTGCTCCGCTGGCAGCCGCGGCGTGGGACGTGTGAGCTGCGTCATGGGGAAGCCAAGGGACGGGCTCCTCAGCAAACAGTTCCCATTTTTTCTGCTGTGTTTTTATCTGCCCCAGAGTGACAAATAAAGTCCTTGGCCCTTGGTTGCTCGGGCTGTGGGGCAGATGCCAAAATAAGATCAGCCAAAAAGGGAATAAAGTGAAGGGGGGTTTGGGTTGTGGCTACACTGTAACTTTCTTATTACCCCAAGATAAGTTAAAAAAGGAAATCATTTAACCAAGAGAGGCATTTCAGATGCCAGTGGCAATAGACTTGATTGTTTTTTTTTCTTTCTCTGCACAGGCAATTATCAAATTAATCTACTTCGATATGAGCCTCATATCAACACAATCACTAATATATTTATACTTGCCAAATGACAGCTATTCAATAACTCTTTTCTGTTGTTTTCTTGAGCTCCACTTTCTGCCTCCACGTCTCTGGTGGGGCACAGGTCCAGTTTCTGGGTGGAAATCCCCCGGTTCCCTCTTTGACATTCTCACCGCTGCCCTTTCATGGGGGCATCGTTATTGCAAAAATTTAATCAGCGTATAATTAGCAGAGCAAAATATTGACGTATTGCCTCTCGCTCCTGTGCTGGGTGCTGGATAAACACACACACATGGATGGACCAACTCTCCCTGGATCAGTTGTGCTGGTAAATCCCCAGCAGCTGACACGGAGCGTGCAGTGTGCGAGCAAACGGCTCAGCTGGTGCCATTGCGCTGTTGTCTTACTTTGTTTTTCCCTTTTCTTTTCCATTATTTTCTTTTTCTTTCTATTTTTTTTTTAAAAGGGAATAGGGCCTCTGTGATCCAGTCTGTGCATGTGCATATACGTGCCTCTTTCTTTCTTTCTCGCTCTCTCCATTTGTTCCCGCCTCCCCCTCTTTTCTACCCAGCGACGAGTTTCAATTACGTTTGGCTGAAGGGTAGAGCTCTTGTACGGCTCCCGCAAGTCTTGTGAAAATGGGTGGGTGGCTAAAGAGGGAAAGACTGGAGCGCTCGATAACTGCATGTGAACCCAACCCTTACGAGACAACAGAGAATCCACAGTGGGTGCACTGCTGGGAAGCACGCTTTCTCTGCTTTTCCAGCCAGACACTTGATTGTTGGGACCAGAGGTTGGTAGGGAAGCAGAGGGTGGTGAAATGCTGCCTTGCTGTCTGTGCCCCAGTGCACCTGGATGAAGATCCGGGGGCTGCTGGTGAGGTTCACCCAAAACCCCACCAGCACATTCCCCATTGGGGTGCTCTGGGCTATAGATGGGGTTGAGGCAGCCCCTTTAAGTGGTCAGTGTGATTAGATCTGGATAACAGGAGGCAGCTGGGAAGGGGAGGAGGAGGAAGGCTCCAGACAGCATTCCCCATAGGAACAGAGGGGCTGAGCGATGCTTGGGGCGAGGTGGTGCCTGCGGTAACAGGACACGGTGCTCGAGCAGGAGGTATGTCCAGTTGTCTGCCTGCAGCCCCAGGGACACACAGCTGTGTCTGGCGAGCTCCTGGCTTTGCAGGGGGGAAGCTGCAGGATGGAGCTGGGAGGAGGTGACACAGAGCAGCAGCTGCTGGTGTGTCCCCATGTCCTCGCAGCAGGACCGCAGTGCTCTGCTGGCCTGCAGCCTGCCCAGGAGCCACCCTGGGTTCTGTCCTCACTGTTGTGCTGGTCCTGCCTCTCACCTCCGCTCTCCATGTGCTCCTGGTGGCTTTAGCACCGTGGCTGGGAGGCAAAACCTGACACAAGTAAATATGTTGACAACCTGTGTTCAGCCAGCAGGGAATGTAAATTATCTCATTTGAACAAGGCTAACGCAGAATCAAGCCATTGGTCCCAAATATCCCTTATAAGTGCAGATGAGAAGTATTCACAGCATCTTCGCTCCTACAATATTGCTTTTATCTTTGTGGTTCCTTGAGTGGCAATATAAAAGTTACTGATTTTGCACTTTTTATGCATCTGAACCTGCAGACTTAGAAATCAGTAGGTTTGCCTGCGTGATTTGCCTTGTTAGATCGGTACCCTTGCAGGCACCTAGGGATGTTCGGTGCCATAGCATCACGGCCCTTACTGGTTGTCTTGGGTGTAACATCCCATCCTGGGAATGTACTTCACAAGGACTCTCCTCCAGAGGAAGGAGTGTTTGGGTTTAGTTTTCCTGGGGCATGGTAAATCCCAGGCATGGGAGATGCTTGTGAAAAATCAGACAAAGACTGTGTGTGCAGTGGCAGGGATATGCAAAGCTCCATGAGGACAGCAAAGACTCCCAACAGCTTTGGACGAAAGCCATTTTGGGGAGCTGTGCCTTGCTTTTTGAGTAACTGGGATCACACCCAGGGCCAAAGCTGGAAGTGACTCTTCGTACTCACTTTTCAGTGGGTGAAGGCACTGGGATGCAGAATTTGGGCTTCTTCAGCACATCCAGATGTCACTTATTTCTTCCGTGGAGCCTGGCTCAGGCCAGTTCAGGGAGGTCTCTGTGCTGCCTTCCACCTGTGGGCACGCAGAGCTGGGAACTTCTTACTCCAGCTTCAGCTTGGGATGGGGTCCTGGGAGGTGGAGGTGGAAGCTCCCTGGAGGGTCTCGCCCTCCTACGTGGCAGCCTATGCAGAGCAGCTCTTGGCCAGTGAAGGCAGAAAGTCAGATCGTCTTTAAACCTTGACCGTGTTTGCAAGCGGACGTCTTTCTGGCTTTGCTTTTTGCTCCGTAACAGGTTTTTCCCTTTAAGAATGCAGAAGATTGATTCCCTTGCAGGGCACATCGCCGAGGCGAGCCATGTCCAAATGGTTTGCACGTCTGCATTTTTTACTGCTCTCGTTTAATATGTATGCAAATGCAGTCTCTCCTGTCCTCACTCTCTGTGTGGGTTTGCACAGTCAGGAGCACATTCCCATTACCGCTGCCCATCTCCTGCTCCGCTCTGCATTTGAGGAGACTGCCTTTGAAACGCTGATAGATGGAGGTGCAAGGGAAAAGAGAGAAATGACGGATTTTCGTAATTTCTTTGCTGGGGGGTGGGTGAGGCAGGAAGAGTTGGGAAACCAGAGGAGGGAGGTTTAAATATATGCAAAATTGTTTATTGGGAGAAAGGGTGGGCCTCCAACTCCAAGAGTCAGAGCGCAGATTTCGTATGCCGTTCCATTTTCAGAGCGTCAGCTCAGAGGATTTTAGCTGGAGGTTAGGGAGAAATCCAAGCACTGGCAATAATCTTGTGATAGTGGAAATATTCAGCTTTTCTCTTGATAAACAGACACGTGTTGTAACGGCAGTAGGGTTTCAGTCCTGAAAGCAATGTTGCCTTTTTTTTTTTTCAGTAAATAAAGGGCAAAGTGTCTGGAGTTGTTCCGTGCCAAGGGGTGGTATATGGCTGCTGCTGCTTTCTTTTCTTTCCTTTTTTAATAGCTGTATTTTTCCAGGGCACTTCAAAGCCCTGAAACTTGGACACTCGTATATCCAGAGGTCTGTTTGTATAGGTAAAATGGGAAACCACCTTTGGCAATGTGGCTGAGAGTAGGATAGCTTTTCCTGTCCCCCGTGATGGCATTTTTTTAAGTTCTGTTGTTCGAAGTTGCAGATCTCCAGGTTCTGCATCCGCTTGGAAGTAACGGTGAAGGCTGAGGAGGTCCTTGCTCTCGGTGTGGGAAGCAGGGGATGACATATCCCTTCATGGCCCGGATCATTCTGGGAAAGAAACGGAGGTTCACGCTGCCTCCCACCCGCTTCAATTAAATTCAGGTCCTTTAAATGCCAAAGGGGCAGATTGCAATGTTTATTTTAGTTTTGAACCCTGTCAGGCAGTGCCAAAGCCTCATTACAGAGCTGCTCGGGCTGGGCATCCTGCACAGCATGGGGCTGTGGAGTACAGCAGGGAACGCTCCGAAGGGGCTGGATGCAACCCCCTCCTGCTTGTGCCCCCGAGTCTGGGGCTCTACCCAGAGCACCTTTTCCAAACTCCTCCCAAAAACCTCTGATGCACTCCTTACTTTCCTTTCCAGACGCTGAAATGGGCTTTGTGCACTGGGAAAGCCCCCTCTGCTGCAGCGCAGACTTGTCAGAGATGTTTACTTTTGCATCTCCAAGTTGTGCAATACTGTTGTGTGTCTCTGGATGTTGTGAAAGCCCTTTCCACGCGACGGCACAGATGTGCCCCTGCATCTGTGGGGGAACAGGCAGGAGCCAAAGCTGAGGAATGGCCCGGCTGTGCACAGACCTCGTGCTGGGGCTCTCAAACCCTGTCCTTGTCTCTGCTTTTGGTGCAGTGTCAGAGGGATCCAGGGGTGACCTTCAAGAGGGAGCTGGGTGTTCAGATGTGCTCAGCTCCCTGGTGATGTGCAAGGGCTGATTTTGTCCATGCAACAGGCATGGAATGCCTGAGCTCTCGCAGGCAGCCTGGTCCTACCTGTACCTCCCCTTGCTCCGGGCTGAAATCTGCCTTTGGCAGCCTCGAGGCGTGCTGTATCTGCCAGCCGGGTCCACAGCCCACGTTTAGGGCTGTGTCTGGTGCAAAGGATGATTCTTCTGCTCCTCTTCTTTCCATCTCATCCAGGAGGCTTGCTCTGCCCCATTGACACCGTGCTGATGGGGCAAGGTGTGGAGCCGTGAGCAGCTGCAGCCCCACTGCTGTCGGCTGACACACGTCCTTCAGTTCCCCTCGTAACATTTGCTGCAGATATCTCGTGCCGCTCTGTCCTCACTCTGGTGAATTTGTGTTGTTGTGATCACAGGCTCCAAACTTCCCCTATTACGGTTGCTTTTTTAAGAGTTTCTTTTTACTGGTGTGTAGATTCATGGAGCCTTTCTACTTCCTTCATCTGTAAATTGTCCTCTACATAACTAAGGAACCATTCTAGCTGGGTTTTGATGTGTTTGTCGCCCAACAGATGTCTGGGTGGTTAAAGTGCCCCCTGAGTACAAGTATCCTGTGTTTGCGAGCTCTTTGATAGTTGGTTCAGGAATCTTTTTGTTCTTTCCTTCTCTCCTCGAGTCCTGGGGGTCCACAGCAGATGCCTGCTGCAGCTTCTCCTTTGTTTCCTGCTCCTGATATCCGTGCCCGCAGTGTTACTCCTTTACCCTCTCCCTTATCAGATTAGATTATCTCATTCTTGTAAGTACTTTTGACACATCAGCCCTGTAAAGGCACGATGAGCAGATTGCATCGCAGTGCTGTGGTCCTGCTGTTCGCATCTCCATCGCTCTCCGTTGCGCTGTTCCAGCTTGGCTGGACAGCACTTAAGAGTGAGGCAGCGCATTACCTGCCATAAATAACAGTGATAGCATAAGCGAGGCCAGCTAGCTCTCCTTCCCCCGGTAGATAAGTCACAACACCACTACATGGCACCACCATATCGCCTTGCATGGGAAGCCAGGGCTCATTTTGTCTCGGTGCTCTCAGCCATGTCACTACGACCCTCGCTTCACCGCTTTCGCTCTCTGTTGATCTGTCTCCAGCAGCTCTCCTTGTGTCCTGAACTTGGCTGCAAACACTTAAGTTTCTTCACAGTGTTATGTGCTGCCCCTTGCCCGTTCCTTGGCTCCCTGCCTTTTCACTGGGTTTCCTGGTTCCCACGTGTGATCCAGAAACCCTCTTTGTTATTCTGCCCTTCCTCCCCATCACAAACCTGTGTTTCTGTTCCATCTTTCATGAAAAGGTCTAAGACTGAAGGTGAAATGTGATAACAGCCTTCAAAAATATGTCAGTGGCTGCTGCAAGCAGGAGAGGAATAAACGATTCTCAATGTCCTACTGCGGGTAGGACAAGAAGTTATGGGCTTAAACACAGAGATTTGGGGTTAGTGCTCAGACACCCTGTGGGTGAGGCTCTGGGGGGTGCCTGGACGTTGCTGGAGGGGCAGCTCAGATAAGCAGCTGTTGGGGGTGGCTGGGGGGAACCGAGGGACGTGGGGTGATCCAGGTGGTCGCTTTTCATCCCCTCCAGCCCCCTTAGTTCCCCTTCTATGTGCTGGAAGCCTCCAGCTAGGCAAGGAGCTTTTTGTGTTTTGCTCAGCCAAGCTCTTTGCTTTCTCTCTCCTTGCTTTTTGTCTCTGTTGCAGCAGTTCTGGCAAAAGCAATTGCAGCAAGTCTGGAAATAGCCACGGCAAGCCGCTCCTCCAAAAACCTTTCCTTTGTGCATGGTGGCTCCTTTCAAACCTCATACGCTAGTGGAGATGACGGCAGCTGCAATCAGAGCACTGGGACGTGGAATGGAGCCTGAAACAAATGTTTTGCTGTGCCCAGAAGGGTTAAGACTGAGTCTGGGGCAGCCTTGAAGAAGCTGTTGGAGGTCCTTGATGGGAACCTGCAGTGAGCTTTGCAGGGCTGTGTGTGTATATAAGCACGTAAGTGGGAAAGCAATGGTGAGAATGGTTTCTGTAAGCCGGTCCCAGCTGGTGCTTCAGGGCTCCATCATCTCTCATAAAGGCTCATGGGCAGGAGGGCTGGGAGCTGGGGACATGAGTGGCTGTGGTGCAGGGGACACGGGAGAGCAAGCACTGATGCCGGTGACTCCTTGCAGAGCTGCCCGTCCCCACCACTGCAGAAGGACATTGCAGGGCATCCTCCAGCCTGGTGGAAATTGCTGGCTTTGCTGAAACAAAAATCAGAGGGCTCCTTCCAAAATGAGCGCACAGCTCTCAGTGTTTCCTACACCACTGGTTTGGAGTCCCTGGGGCACCTTCAGCCCGACACCCACCTCCCCTGACCCTTCCCCATCTGGTACCACTGAGCTTGTGGCGGGTCGGGCTCCATCTGCATGGCGTCCCCCTCCCCAGGCCCCAGCCCCCCTCCCCAGGATACCCATGGGGTGGGGGGCACCAGTGGGCCCCATTTCTGGGTCCTGATCAGCCATGACCCCTTCGCCCACCCCACAGCATCAGCCCCGTTCACAGTTCCCCACCAGGAGAGGCGGGCAGGGAGAAACCGGCGGATGAATAATTTATTATAACGATGCAAAATAGGGTTTTAAAACTCTCCCCGTATAAATATTTATTTTTGACTCGTTAGCACCGCAGCTGCCTCCCCCCCCCTCCAACCCTTCCCTTTTTCCTTTCCGAAGCCCCCGACAGCCTCGCAACTACCACGACTGCGCTTGTTCGCCTTTGCTCCGTCTGCCTGTCTCTCCCGCGCTCGCTTTTCACATGATCTGAGCCCCAGTGCCAAGCGCTTCCCGGGAAGGAGAAAAAACTCTTTCTCGCGCACACACACACACACACACACACAAAACAACAACCGGGGAAGGCGAGGCGGGGGGAGAAAGAAATGCAGAAACACACACAGGCACAACGCACAAAACCCTTTGAAGCCTGTGAAGGGTAAGGGTTGTTTCTGTGGTAACGGCGCAGGGATTGGCGGCGGGCGGCGAGGCCCTCGATCCCGCGGCGGTGCTGAGTGATTAATGAGCCGTCGCTGGGCTGCGAGCGGGCCGGGCCCCACCGCCTTCCTGTGCCCGCCATGGGCTCCCCCTGCTCTGCCCTGAAAGGGCACACGGTGCCTGAGGGACATTGGCCCCTTGAGGGACTGAGTGATGTCCCCAGGCCTGGTGGTGCTGGGGCGTTGCTGGGGCTGCAGGCCTCGTCCCGTCCCGCAGGCCTTGTCCCATCCCTCGGGCCTCATCTTGCCCCGTGGGCCTCGTCCCGTCCCTTCACCACCATGGCTTCATGGGGGTTTGGCAGCACTGCGGGGTCAGAGCAATGTGTGGATATGATGGTGTCAATGCCCAGTGTTTGTCCTGTGGCTGAGCAAAGACGAGGGCTCTGCTGTCCCCTCCGTCACCGGGCTGCCGCGTTTAGGGCCATCACTTATCGAGTTGGTGATGGCGGGGTGCTGGTACCACTGCTCACCATGAGCTGCAGCTCCTGGGGAACCAACCACTGCATCATGCTTTGAAACACGCCCTGTTTTGTTTCCTTTCTTTTTTAAAAAGGCGAAGAAGAAACACACATCATTCGCATCTCTCGGGCAAACAATGATAATGAGTGAGTTTCAAATCTCTTTCCCCTGAAATAGCCAAACCAGAACACGCACAGCCTTCCAGAGCCGCTGCCTGAAACAGATGTGCTGCCAGTGAGGCAGCTATTTATAATGTGCAGTGTTCCCTTTTAAGCCATAGCGACTCCAGCCCTCGGCTCTCGTGCTCACCAGCTCCTTTTGAAGCCTGCAGCTCTAATCCAGGGACTGTTCCCGGTGCTGCTAAAATCTCCTCGTAAACCCGCTGGGATGCCAGTGAGCCGGATCCCTGCCTGCTCTCTGCCTTCAGAGGTGGTTTGTCATCCCTGGGGGCTGCTGGGTGTGGTGGCAGCGATGGGTTTGCATGGCACATCCCCAGTGTCCCCATCCTCTCTGTGCCCCTTCCCCAGCCCTAATCGGAGAGACTTTTTCCACAGGGAAAAGGCTGGTGGGGGGTTGATCCTGGTGGGTTTGAGCCTCGGGAGCTGTTTGCAGGATCAAACCTGCATGATATTAGAGGCACAATGGCTGGGAGGTGAGGATATCATGGGATGAGTCCCTTCTGCAGCACAGGGAGGAGGAAAACTGGGGAGACTTGCGTTCAAAAGGAGGTTCAAAGAGCCAGCCTGGGGCTCCCGTAGCAGAGCTGGAGCTGCCCTGGATGTGCTGGCAGTGCAGGGGCATGGGGGCTCACGCTCTGAGGCTGTGTGGTGCTCATGGACCCTACCCCAGCCCTGCTGTCCCAGGATGCCTGTGGCCAAGCACTGCTGCTTGGGTCTGTCGTGCACTGATGAATAAGTTTGCTGGTATTTCAGGGTGGAGAGCAGGAGGTTGGGCAACGCAGCGTGCATGGGGAAGATGCTTCTTGCCAGGGCTGTTGCAGAGAGCAGGTCCCGGAGCGCTGCGACCGACAGAACCTGCTGGGCTGGTGCAGCCGCTCCGCGTGGGGCCAGACCACAGCAAGCACAGCTCTGGGGCTCGGCCACGGGTTTGGTTTCCATTGCTCCATCCAAACCCTGTGCTTTGGACATGGCTCAAGCCCTACTCTCCTTTCCCAGTTGGTGTCCAGAGCACTGTCCCCAGCCTGGCATGGCATGGCCAGGTTCTCCATATGGGGATCTTACAAAACACAAAAGCCAGCCTGCAGTGAGCTGCTCTGGTTTTCCTCCTCTGGCATGCACTTGCCTGCTGACACCATGGGACATGGGTTGTGTGTCAGTGGGCAGAGAGCAACCTGACCCCCACACATTGCCCTTTAACTTCTACATCCCATCTCAAGGATGTGCATTAGCTTATCCAAACCCAAATCTCGTGCTGAAGGTGAGCATTAGCTTATCCTCCCGCCCCCTTAACTGGTGCCCTGGGCAGCCTGGAGGAGAAGAGGATGGTGATTTTAAAATGGCGTGATGAGCTATCTCCATCTAAGGGTGAGATCTGGGGACAGGGCTGCACTGGCAGGGCTGTGTCACATCAGCTCTAGCAGTGTGATGGTCTGTTTGGCTCAGTCTGGTGGGAATGTGGAGATGGGTACTCATGAGGCCAGCAGCCCTGGCCAAGACCAGAGCCTTCCCAGTTTCCAGTGGTTACAGATAAACCTTTGCTCCTGGAAGAGGGACTGTAATGCAGCCTATGGCAGAGAAGCCTCTTAAAAGCCAGTCTCATTGCAGTTATGTTAATTATTAATAGGATGTGGGGAAGAAAACACTGGAAAACCCCAGCAGATAGAGTCAAGCTGCTGCTTCATCTGTGTCCAGCAGCGCGGGACTATCTTCCCCTGACCCGAGGGGAGATTCGTGGGTCTCTTTTCCAGTGACTGCTGTCAGCAAGCACAGAGCTTAATGGAGAGGCTCAGCTGTTCCTCTGAAAGCCACAACAGTCAGAAACTGAGCAGCTGAGTGACTTGTGTGGGGCTGAGCTTGGTCTCTAGCAGAGATTCAGCCCCCTGAGAGATGAGGTCCCTCTCGGCAGTGTCTCAGGCAGTCCTGCTCAGCAGGACTGGTGAGGTGCTGGGACTGCAGAGCCCGGAAGGATGGAGGAGCTGGGGATCTCTGCCCCAGCAAAGGGCACCCTGCAGATCTTTGGGGGCTGGATGAGACCTGGGGTGGGACTTGGAGTGCACATACATGGGGAGCCAGAGCTGGGGAACCTCCCCACAGCAGTATCCATGGAAAACAAGCTGATGGGGAAATCCTAGTGGTCTTGTGGGCTTCTTCCCCCAGACCTGACTGTGGGTACTAGGGATGTCTCTGCCAGGACCCCTGGCCTCCCCCTGGCTCTCGTCTCCCTTCACCCCTTCCCGCTTCCTCATTCCCTTTCTCTCCCTCTCTTCCCCTTACTCCACCCCCTCCAGACTCCTCAGTGGGGCATTGATTTTTCCATCCGTCAGCGAAACGCCTGAGGAAAATGAAAGAGCATCTTTGTGATCGATCAGGAGAACTCTTCAGCCTGGGGGTCAGTGAGGGCTGGAATCAGCTGCTCCCCTGGCATATAATTACCCCCTCTCTCCCAAGCCGGGGCTTTTCACACGCCTGCGGGAGCAGCCGTCCTGCTGCAGGGCTGGAGCATTGCTTGCAGAAAACCTCCCCGCGGTGCCTCGATGCTGCTCCCGCGTGAGAGGAGCTGCCCGTGGGCGTGCTGGGTTCTGCTATTGCTGGAGCTCAGCTCTGGGGTCTGTGCGCTTGTGCTGGCTTTGTGCAGAGCGGTGTGAGTGGGTGCGAGCACGTGTCTCCCTCTCCGGCATCGATCGCTCCGCACGTAGCAAATTCCGCGCGGTGCTTTGTGCGGGTGGGCAGCTTTGAGGCTGCAAGCTTAAAGAATCTGCAAGGAAACAAAATCCAATAGGAGTTGGGCACCCAACTCCCTTCTCTCTTTTGAACATCTCCTTTGAAGGAAGCGCTGCCCAGGCCGTGCTGCACATACAGGCTGCTTCGTTAGTGGCCTGGCAGTGCCTGTTTACATGTTGGGTTTGGCCATTGGTACCACACCATTCCCTGGGATATGCACGTATGTGGGTTGCTGCGTTTGGTCTAGTGACACAGCAGAGGTCATTTGTCCTTTGGACTTGACTGAAGGAGGGAACCTTGGAGACTATGAGCAGTGCCTGTGCTGCTGACCGCACCGTCACTCATCTCCAGTGGCCCTTTTGCTCCCTGCCCGAAAGTCCCCATTATTTCCCTTAGATATTGTTTACTCCACTTCTTAATCTCGGTGCAGGGGTTTCAGACCTGGAGGTGCACACTGTGTGGCAGGTGGGAGCTTGATGGACCGTGTGGAGGTCCCACACTGGGGCACAGCAGCTTCCCATGGTGAGCTGTGCATCTCTGCCTGTGCCATGGGCAGCTGCAGCATGAAAGCACCCCAGGAGCTGTAAGAGGGCAAGGGGCAATGCAAGCCAAGGCTCTGCTCCCTCATCCCTCTGGGCTCACTGTGTCTTCTGGACCTGATGAGCCCGGCTGTGGGCTGTACCTTTACCCAAATGCCACCAGTAGTGTTTACAGCCTTTCACCCCTAGGTCTGCAGAAGACCTGAGGATGGGTTGTAGCCCCACACTGTGCAGTCCCAGGAATGCCACAGTTATGGGGAAGCTCTCATCCATCCCATTCCCCTCATGTTTCCACGCTGGCTGGCAACGAGTACCCATGAAAGGAGACCAGGGCAGAAAAGCAGCAGCAGGGTGAGGAAGCAGAGCAGTGAGTTCCTGCTGCCACCACAGCTGGTTCAGACCAGTCAAGGCAGAGTGCTGTGGGACAAGGACAATGCAAAGCTCTGGTTTTCTCCCCTGAAACCAGCAGACATAAGTTTGCTCCGGCACGGATGTGTTACAGATGTGCTGATAGCAGCTAGCCGAGTGCTGACGCTGCTGTGCAGAGCCGGCTGTGGAGCTGTAGGTATGGCTGAACTGAGTTTATCTGCTTTGCAGATAATGTCTTCTGCTGAAAGCAGCTGAAACAGCTGCATCCTGATTTTGTTGGAAAGTTTATTTTGCAACATGTAACGTTAGCTTGCCCCCTGCCCTGGTAAAGCCTTGACATAAAGCTCCATCCTTCCCCGGGGTCATTTGGCATCGGTGTGACAGTCAGGGGAACTCTGTTGAACCTGTGAGCGCTGTGTCCCGATATAAACGTGGATCTAACCCAGTTTCCTTGAATCTGTGTCGCTCTCTTGATAGCAAGGGAGAGAGGCTGGTTTATGCAGGTGGGTAATCTGGGATCTTTCCATTATTCCTTGCAAACAGTGAGCTGTCACCACCTAATGTCACTGCTGGGTTCAGTGCAGGTAATGGGGATGGGGGGGACTCTTAGGGTCTCTGCACTATCTGCCAGCTTCTTGCTGACCAGCCTTGGTCATGTCCTTTGCTCTTCCTGCTGCCTCCTCTCTCCTAGGTCTGTAGAATGAAGATAAAATACTAGTTGACTTGCTGGGGAGCTCGCAGCCCAATTAAGAAGTGCACACTAATTAAAGTGAGCTCCTGTTCATATCCCATACCCATCAGTGGGGGCACTGGAAGCCCTGGGACGTGGGAGTGCAAGGTTGTAACAGAGACAAAAAAATACACTCCAAGACTGCTCACCAGAAAGTGGATCCATGTGTTAATCTGGGAAAAGGAGTGTGAAAATAACTGCAAATCCTTCACGACTTTATTGTAATTTCTCCCAGAGAGGATGCAGGCAGGAAAAACGCCTGCTCCATGCTCAAGCCCCCCTGGCTCCCAGTGATCCCACAAGCAGGGCTGGGCTGCGCTGACCAAGCTGGTGCAAGAGCTGATGGAAATTTGGAGGAAGGGGTAAATAGCTGCATTGCATGGGGTTATTGACTCCCTGGGCTGGCCCCCAGCTCGTCTGCATGTAGGAGACATGCGGGCAGAATGGCCCCATGCACCGGCGTCCACGAGCGTTGAGTCCCGGCTCCTCCCAGCTGCCCAGCTGCCTTTCTGCTAATGCTCATCTAATTAACCAGCAGCCTGGAGTGGCTGAAACCAGGGCAGCGGGAGAGCGAAGGTTTTTATCCAATAGGTTCCTGTCTCCAGCTCGGGAACCAGGAGAAAAGCCCTTTTCATATGGTCAGATCGATAAGCAGGTGGTGTTCCCCCTCCCCTCCCTTTCACCTTTTCCAGCTCTCCTTTCTCCTCTTGGGTCAGGGATGCTTATCGGAGCTGCTCCTAAGCAGGGCTGGGATCTGTACCAGGGGCATTTTGCAGCTCTGTCCCCAGGCTGCTGTGCATGCTGGAGCACATGCTCTGAGTGACACCAGCATGCCGGGCACAGCACAGCGAGCTCCCAGCAGGTACCTGAGAGCAAGCCTTGGCAGTAACCGGTGCAGGATCCCTCCTTCATGGAAGATTTTCAATCAGTATCATCCCTGAAGAGATGTCAGCAAAGCTACAGGACTGTGAACAAGGCAGGATCTGACCAGGAACTTTTGTACTGCTTAGGTACTGGCAAGGGTTAACACGAAGCAACGTTTTGTTTTGCTGTGCATCTTCGGTCTCTGGAAGGAGATGCTCTTCCTGTTGCTTTAGCTGTTGTAAATGCATTCTTCTTCCCAAGGTGTCTTCTGAAAATTAGCTCCAGCATGTCATCAGCAGTGGAGAAATGATTATGGAAAAGCAGCTGTCCGTCCCCTCCTGCCAGCTCCCAGCGAGACAGCGGGAGGGGTGACGGCTCCTCTGGGTGCCAGCTGCTGGCAGCAGATCTGCAGGGACTGGTGCCAGGCGCTGCTGTACAGAGGCAGCTCGGAGCTCTGGCCTTTCCCACCTCACCTCAATGCTCTGGGCAAGAAGTGGCCGTGCAGTGCCCTGCCCGGGGAGTCTGCAGTGATAGCCAGTGCAAAGCGTGGAGGTTTGCAGCTCTTGTTGTTGTGACACCACAGCCACCCTTCCAATCATTTGGGCATCCCTTGCTGTAGGTCCCAACCTGCAGCCCTGTGACCGGTGTTCCCTCTGGGGTGATTCCTGCTGGGGACACCAGGCAGTTTTTGCAGAGATGAATGCTTTGAAGCCAGCTTTGAGCCACAACCTCATAACCATCTGTGCCCACCCTCAGTTTCAGCACAGCCACAGCTCAGTGCTCATCCCCAGGCTACCTCCAGCAGCTGGAGGGGGCTTTGATAGCAGCAAGGGTGCAGAGGAGCTGTGGGAGAGGCTGGCAGGAGATGCAGTGCTGTCTCGGCGCTGTCAGTGTGCGGAGCGGGGAGGTTTCAGAGGGGCAGAGCAGCCCTGTGTGCATCCCTGCAGCTTCTCACGATGAATCGCAGCCGCACAGGGGGCAGCTGTCATGGGAAGGCTGTGCAGGGGGAGCTGAGGCTCTCCTGCTGCTCCTGGCCCCATGCTGTCACTGAGCGTTTTTTTAACAATAAGAAAGTTGTGCAAATCTTCCCCCAGCCGTCAGCCTGCTCATGCAGCCTGGAAGGGGTCTGCTTTAGCTTCTGTATTGTTTCTCCCCACAGGAGAGAAATTACTGTCCTATTTCTTCATGCCAAAATGAGGGACTGGAAACAGGCTGAAGGGGAGAGGAGCAGGATGGGTGCCCCAGAGACCTTCCAGTCTCGGAGGAAGACGGCCCAGGCTTAGGTTACCGTCCCTTCCCTGGTACCTCTGTCATTAATTAGGAGCTGTGTTTATTAGCTGTGCTCCTGCACCAGGCTTCAAATGCTGCCGAGCAGCACCTGAGCCTGGTGCTGGATGCAGAACGTCTCAGGATGCTGCAGCCAAGAGGGAGGTGAGCCTGCACCTGGCAGCAGGGGAGGCCGGCCACAGCCAGATGCGAGCTCTTTCCCAGCGCTCCCCCCCTTCCCCTTGCCCTAGCCTCAGGCCAAACAGGGAAAATCCTTCAGCAGGACCCCAGCTGGGGCTGCTCGCTGCCTTTCCATAGCAACAGTCCATCAGGGGGTCAGAGTCAGCAGCGAAAAATGCTTCCTCGCCTTGCCTGCCGGTCCCTATTTTGATTGCATTCCTGGGGAGCCAAGCTGCAGATGTGGTCTCCTTATCTTGGGAAGGTCTGAGTCAGATTTTCCCCGTGTGACAGAGCAGGCAGCTGAGGTCTGGAGGGAGGAATAAATAGCTCCCGAGGCATGCTGTGGGCGTCCTTCACTGGGGACAAGGTGGTGGCCACCACCTCCGTCCTGGACTCGTGGTGCCCATGTGGCATAGCACACGTGCAGGAGATGAGGGAGACGGCCCTGCAGAGCAGCCTGTAGACAGCGCTGACATCTTGGCCAAGGGAAAAGGGGTCCAGGAGTGCTGTGGGCTGGATCCTGCTCCTGAGAAGACCCCAGGAGTATGTCCATGGGAGAGGGAGTGCATTCACCCCACCAGTGCCTGTCCAGGCTGTGTGACGCTCCTCGACACACCAGCTGATGTGGCAGCTCACCACCTGTTTCCCTCCTGCTTTACTTTCCTGTGACAGGGAATGGTGAATCCCTGGTGATTGATCCAGGTTTCCTGCTGGAAGCTGAGCTCCTAGAAACCAGGGCTCAGCCTGGTGGGAGCCAAGGGAAGGTCTTGTGGAAGGTGCTGTTATCAACACAAAGCATTGACGCACCCATGGGCCATGCACTGAATAATCATCAGCCCAACTTAGGAAAAACACCAAGCCACGTTAAATGTTAAGCACATTGCAAGTTTTCCTTCTGTTGGCAAGATCCTCAGCTCCCCCAAAGCCTGGTAGCTCAGTGAACAATTCTTTGTTGTCCTTTGTATTTTGCTTTCTCTGTATGAGAGCGGGGCTTTGCATGCAGACCCCCATCTCCAGGAGCTGTTTTTGGGGAAGGATGGTGAGCAGAAGGCTCCGGAGATAGAAGATGCAGAAGGTAGAGTCTGGAGGAGGATGGGGACCCTACACCCACTGCAGTGGGGCCAGGGGCAGCAGCGATGGGTTCAGCAGGCCACCAAGGGATGTCCCATGCCATCAGGGTTAGGGACCGGGCCAGGAGAGCTGGCTTTGGATCCGTCCTCCCAGAGCTGCAGCGGGAGCCAGGGCTCGGGAGAGGGTTTCTATAGCAACAGCTGCCACTCACTCCCCATCTTGGATGTAAATGAGGTAGGATTTTATTAGTGTGCAGAATTTCAAGAGGCGGGAGCTGGTGAAGGGACCTGCTGAATTTGTGGCAGGAGTGTGCCAGGGTCAGGAGCATCTCCAGGAGTTTGGAGCAGGACAGGTTTGGGGGGCATCTCACATTGCCCAGGGCCTGCCTTTTTGTCCTGATGTCCATGTGTGGCTCTGAATGGCTCGGGGTTTTCCAAGTCTCAGGCATGAGGCTGGGGCACAGAGGCAGTGGGTGGGATTGGCTGATTTGCCCCAAAGCCTGGACACTGTGGGGTGAGCTCCTGAGTGTGCTGGCTCCTGAGTGTGACCCCGATGGAGGCACCACCAGGAGGTGTGGAGCTCAAAACTCCTCTTTCTTGGGCACTGTTGGGGTGACCAACAAGGGCACGCTGATGGTGGTGTGTCTGATAATGTTCACTAGAAGCTGGCTTAGCTGCTGTTTGGGTTTGCTAGAGCAGCACTTGGGGCTGCAGGCATTACTGAGTGCTGGAGCATTGCATAAGATGCTCCTTGTCCCACAGATCTTGTCGTCTGAGCTGAGGTGGGCAGGTGAGGAAGGAACGGGGTCTAACATGGGGTCCCTTGGGGCACAGGCAGTTCTGAGGTCTCAAAGTTGGAGTTCCCATACCCCTTGACCAGCTGGCTGAACCCTTCCTTTTGCACAGTGGTTCCTCAGCAGTGCTAATGATGTGAGTGGCCACAGCTGGGGCAGCACTGCCCTGGGGCATTCTCAGTTCAAAGCTTGATGATGGAGCTGGTGCTGGCCTGGCAGAAATGCTGGGAGCCCCTCAAGGACTTTGGAGTCAAAGAGATAGGGAACTGGGGCTGCTGTCTGCGAGCTGTGGGTATGGCTGTGGGGTTCTCGACTGAAGGATCTGTTTGGTGTCTGCGGTGTAGGGCTGCTTGTTGGGTGGGATCACGGCCAGCTGTTAGATGGGATCACCTCCTGCTTAGGCTTCTCAGTGACCATCCAGGTTCTTGAAGAAGTGGGAGATGCATGGAGGGATGTGTAGGGCAGTGGTCCTGGCTGTGAATGCTGCTCTGTTGGGAGCTGTCCTCTTCTCATCCTCAAATGTGAGCAAATGAGAAGTGACTGTAATGCCAGCTGCTGCCCCCAGATCAAATGGTTGGTGTAAGACTTGTGTGAAAAACCTTGATTTCTATGTGCTTTCCAGTTCATGTGGCTAGGAGTCATATTTGCAGGCCTCATGTCTCCATCTCTTTGCTTCTAACCATGAGGGCTGTGATTTTTGTTTGCATTTTTAGTGAAAGAAGAGCTGTGAGTTTTGGACTTCTTTTTCCTTCTGTAACTTCTTGACTCTGGGAGCTGGGGCTTTGTGGAAGTCAAAAGGTTTCACACTCACTGGTGATAGTGCTGTGAGATCTGCCAATGCTGGGTTATAATTGGGTGGTGTAAGGTCTATGTATCTAGTGCACATACAATATGAGTATGTTTGTGTGCAGGGGAAAAAAGGGCTGGAAGAGTCCTTGAAATGCTACGAGTGCAGGGCTGGTTTGGCTGGCAGGTGTCTTCCTGATGTAAGAAATACCTTGAGTTGTGATGTTTTGGGTGTTTGTCATGCTGCAAAACAAGCAACTGAGGAGTGCCCAGTGCTCAGCGTGGATGGGTTGCGCTGGGACCACAGAGGCAGTGCCCCACTGCAAACTGCCTGCAGCCTGACCCAGCTGCACCTGGTGCTTGGGGGGCCCTCTTGGGCCAATCCCGAAATATTGGCATTGCAGTTAGTCCACAATCCTGACTGTGGGCATATGTGATGTTTCTTCTGGTGTTGTTTTGCCCCATCTTTCTCCCTCTTTTGATTCTTCAATGCACTGAGGGGAAAAAAACCAATTAATTAACCTGAGTAATAGTTGTTATTTGGGAACTGATTCGCTATTGCGGCTGCTCTGGTATGGTGACAATCCACAGCTCAGGCTCAGAGGGACCCGTGGGGCTGGGGCTGCCGTGTCCCCAGTGCAGGGCATTGTGCTGTGTGCCTGGCACCAGGCAGCTCCTGCCCTGCCCAGGGCTGTGCTGGCACGGCCGCTGCAAAGCGTGGCCTCTAAGGCAGGGGTTTGCTTGCAAGATAAATTGGCCTTTGGTAGGGGACCATGTCCTGAGCATGATGAAAACGCCAAATGTGCTGATAATGCAACTTGAAACGGATCCACGGGGACTTTGTGCCGGTGTCTTGAATGCTATTGTGAGTAGAAAAGAAATTGGGTAAAGCATGGGGTAATTGGGCTGTGAACTTTGCAGAGGGGTTGGTGCTGATGTGGGAGGCACAGAGCACGGCTGAAATGGGGATGCTGGGCGGGGAAGGTCAGCCTGTGGTTTTTGTGTTAGGGTGAGGGTTTGGGGGCTCTGGGTTGAGTTTGGGCTCCAGGTCTTGGGGCCAAGCACCTCTGAACCATTGGTGGGTTTGGTCTGAATTTGCAGTTGGGGATGTAGCAGCTCAACAGCACCTGGGTTTGGGAGAAGGAGGCTCCGAGTGTGCACCCAGAGGCCCTGGCTTAGAAAACTGACCTTTGCTGAAAGCTGTAATCACGTGCTGAGCCTTAAGCATGTCCTTCAGTTCCATTGAAGAAAATAGACTTGAAGTGCATGCTTGAATTTAAGTGTATGGTTAAGTATGTTCCTGTTCCTGGGCCTCAGATAGGGTAGCAACTGCTGCACAGAGGACAGCCGGATACGTCGGAAGATAAGGCTGCAGCACAGCCACGAGCTCGCTGCCATTGTGCACGGGGTTGGCTTCAGGGCTGCTTGCTTGGCAGCCCAGGGGACAGGGCCCTGCCTCTCTCCTACCCCTTTGCTGTCTTTGAAGGCTCACTGCACCATCCTCGTACAAGCTGCATCCTTCCTTCTCCCCAAGGCTGCTCTTCCCTCGCTCCGCCCGCAGAGCAGAACTGCCTGGCCCAGATATTTTGCTGCACATAGCACAAACCCAACCCTTCCTTTTCCGTGAGAGGGCTCTGCCGGGCATAGCCAGCCCCATGGCCATGGTGGGGACACCCCTGGGCACCTCTGCCCAGGGTTGCGCTCCCCTCTGCGGCCACGCATCTGCCTCGCTGGGATGCTGGAGCCTGCGATGAGCTCCAAACGCAGCAACAGCAGCCTCTGCTTTTCCACACGTTGGTATTTTTAGCTCTGCTGTGCATTAGCGTGCAGGAGCTCAAACTGCGAAGCCTGGCTGAGGTTTTATCTGTTGTGACAGCCCTTAGGGCTGTAGTCAGACACTCTCTCTCGCTTGCTCGCTCCCTCTCTCCTTTTTTCTTTTCCCGTTTTTTTTTTTTCTTAAAGTTTGCAGCTCGGATCTGTTCCCTCTGTGTGGATACACTGTGCAGCTGTCAAGAGAAGAGACCAAAGGTGGCAGATAGGGTCCAAAGTGTGGTCTGAGCCCCTTTACGACGGAGCTCTGTTGAGGTCCTTGCTGTATTTTTCCATTCCTCCTTGTTGCCGATGTCAGGGCTGAAGCACTCTGAGCTGATGCTGCAGGATTAGGTGCTGCCTCGCCCTGGCTGCCCTGACCCAAAGGGTCTCCAAAAAGCTGTGCTGATCGACAGCCACACTGCTGCTGGGAACAGAGAATGGGGAGCGGAGGGCAGGGGCCGGCGTATGGCAGGGCCTGGAGGGCAGAGCACAGACCTGGTGCTTGTGCTGCTGCTGCTATCTCCAAACCCTTTGCATCCGCACCAGTGCTCCAAAGCACAGATGTTGTCCTTCTGGGGCTCCAGGAACCCCACAAATCAAAGTCTTCTCCAAGACCGTTACAATCCTTGCTGGGCTTCAACCCAGAAGGGTTTTCCTGTGCCTGACCTTCCCTGATAGAATGGGACTCATGAATCTGCCCGGGCTCTGCACAAGCACGCAGTGCATTTTGTTTGTTTTTAAGGAGGGTTTCCTTTATTGCTTCTCTTCCTGGGCTCCTCCAAGCTGTCCTGGAGGGCAGTGACTTTCCCCCAGCTCCTAGAGAGTTTCACAAATCTGAAGCATCTCCTTCCTACCCGAGTGCCTCTGACTCATCTGGGCTGGCAGAACTTCACCTTGGTGAAGCCCTCCAGAAGGGCAAGGAGCTGTGGTGCTGACCCAGGGCTCAGCACCCTGCATGCCACAGCAGACCCACACCGTGCAGGTTTGTGCCTAAACGGAAACAGAAGTGGCCTGAAAATCTGGTGCCCCTGGAGCTTGTCCAAGGTCAGGGAGGAAGCTGGTGACAGAGCCAGGAATCGGGTCTGGCTTCCTGTCCCACGTGTCCAGCCTTCCTCTTCAGCCCTTGGCACACGCCCATCCCACGTCATTCCTCACCGTCCGTCCGTAACTCAGTCGTTCCCTGCTCTTTATCCTCTGGAGTGCAGACAGTTGGTGTATATCTATGTCATATTTTCTCAAAAATCTATTAAATTCTCTTCATTGCTCCCAGGACATAAAGGGAAATAGCAGCTGAAGGATGCTTTCTGTACGAGTATGAAATATCGCCTAATTAGCGAGCAGGGGTGGCCACAGGATACGCAGGGAGAGGTGTGCAGGTTCCTTTAGGTCTGTCCATGTGTTTTTTTCTGGTGTCACATTGTTCACAAGCACAGCGAGTGCAGCGTGTGGCAGCTCCCACATCCTTGGCTGAGCCTCTGCGGGTGGTGCTGATGGAGACTGAAGGGCTGCAGCTCCGGGCTGGGGTACCATGAGTACAGGGGGCTGAGGACTGACAGCTTTGTCATCCCCTTATCTGGATGTAAGCCCCCAGGTCCTCCCACCTCATTTGCATTGATGAGGAGTGGAGGGACATCCCAAACTTTATCTAGAAAGCTCACATCTCGGGCAGCTTTTCTAATTATCCATCTCCCTCGCTGTGTTTGTTCCACTCTCCCCAACAATTCCTCCTTTTTGCTGGCAGCAGCCAATGCCGTGAACCATGGAGACCAGCTTCACAGAGCCCCTGCTCAACCTGCAGCAGGGATCTCTGGAAAGAGCTGGCGTGCTCGCCTTTTTGCAGAGAGCACCCAGGGCTGAGGATTTTGCAGCTCAGCTTGTGGTGTGGAGCAGGGTGCGTGGGGTTTTGCTATGGCTGCATTTTATTGATGCAGGTTGTTTGCGTGATGTGTGAGTCCCTGGAAGCAGCAACAGCATGACAGGTACCTTTGCACTGAGCTTCAGCATCCCATGGTCAGTGTCCCAGCAGCTCTGTGGGGTCGTGTTGCTGATCTCCTCCTCTCCCCCAGCTTTCTGGGGACACCCAGCTGGTGGCTGCAGGGGATGGATGCAGATGCTCTGCATCCACAAAGAAACCCTGTATGGTCCACGAGCACAGACGTAAAGCTGCCCAGTCCTCCTGATGCTCTGGGACCCCAGCACGAAGCATTTCTGGGGGTTTGAAGCCTGGATAGCTGGATGAGGTCTGATTGCTATTTTTTTTTTTTTTTCCCAGATGTCAATCTGGAAGATCAAGGACTTTTTCTTGAAGGATAGAGGATGGTGGTATTTTAGGGGCATTTAAACTTTCAAAATACCCTGTGGCATCCATGTTAATGCATCTTCCTGCATTATTAAAATTCCTTACAGACTTCCAAACACCTCAAAATTTGGGTTTTGAAATGCTGGTAACAGGCAGAGCTGCGTGGGGGCAAAGCTCAGTGACTCTGTGCTCTCGGTGCCATAAAGCAGACGCTCTCCCCTGCCTTCTCCCAGCCTCCCTGTGCTGTAGGCAGTTCCTCTGCTCACACCCGAACCCACCCGCTTCTCGCTCATCCCACTCCTTTGCCTCCCTGCTCCCGAGCTGTCTCGGGCTCTCGGCACGTCCGATGCCTCCTCGGCTGCCAGGAGTTTGCTCTCCAACTGCTTCCCGGCCCCCTCGTGCATGTGGGCACAGAGAAGGGGGGGCTGCGAGAGCGGGGAAGGAGAACAGCAGGAGAGTCTTCGGGGAGGGGATGGGGGAAGCAAGAAGGGGGAGCAGAAGTGAGAACAGGGAGGAGGAGGGAGAAGGGATGCTGCCTTGTCTGTTCTCAGATTTATATTGGTTGAATTGCACTGGGTTAGTTAAAACTGGTGCAGAGCTGCTTTCCCCTCCCCTCTCCTCCAGGCAGGCACTTGCATTTGGGGTTGAATGCTTTAATTCACTTCAGCTTCAACCTGCTCCTAATTGACTTAGACCACATTGAAAGAAGCTCGGCTCCCAAGCAAGCGGCTGCAGCGGTTGCAAAATTGCACCTTAAGTAAAGTCAGCGTGATTCTGCGCATAAAGAAACCCCGAGCCTTGTGCGGACGTGTGCGGGGATAACTGCAAAACGCTTGTGCTGTGCAGTCCTGAGCCTGGGCTGCTCCCTTCCAGCTTGGCTTTGGGCTGAGTGAGATGGGGCTGGGGGCCAAGGAGCTCTGTGTCAGTGGGGTTTGGCTGTCGGAAGAATTGCCGTCCCCTTTGAGTCCTCGCTGCTCCATCCCTCTTCTCCTGCTGCAGATGTCTGCTATAAAAAAGAAAAAAAGCCTCCACAAATGGCGTGGTAACATTTACTGGAGGGCTGTTTCTGCTGCACATCTGATGTATATGACAGGGTCAGATTAACCCAGCCTCTGCTTTCCAACCACAGCTATGTGAAGGCACCAAAAACAGTGCAAAACAAACCGAAGGAACTCTGCCGTCCTGGCGAGCAGCTGGCAGGCTCGAGGGATGCACACACGGCAGGGATGTGCCTGCCTGGTGCTCAGCAGTGCCAGATGCTGGATGAGGAGATGAGATCTTAGCTTGGCAATGAATCTGGTCTCCTCCAAGTCAGACTTCCAAGGGACTTTCGTTGATATTTAAGGTTGGGACTTTCAAAGAGCAAAAAGGAGAGCTGTGATGTTAAGTGGAAGAAAGCACCTAGTGCTGGGGGATGCTCTCAGAACCCTCCTCTTCCTTGGGGATGGCTCTTCTGTCACTCTGGATATGCTGCCTGAACTGAGGGCAAGACTCCGTTGTCCTCCCATGCCCTCTCTTTCCGGCTCCTCTGTGCCTTCCCTGATCATTTTGGCCGTGCTGCATCTCTCCCCCTCATTTTTAATCATGAAATCACTGATTTACCCATGTTCCTGGCTCAGTTTTCATGCGATATTTAGCTGCTTTGGTTATTGGCGCTAGAAAACGGGCTGGGAGGGACCCCTGGAGACGGATGTACCCCTGTGACAGGGAGAGAGAAGTCTCAATGGTGCTTTTCTCAGAGGGCAGTGAGGCCCTGGCACAGCTGTCCAGAGCTGTGGGTGCCCCATCCCTGGATGGGCCCAAGGCCATGGATGGGCCCTAAGCTGGTGAGGGCACCCAGCCCATGGCAGGAGAGGGGCTGGGTGGGCTTTGAGGTCCCTTCCAACCCAAACCATTCTACAATATTTGTTTTTTTCCAACTCCTCCCCTGCAGATAGGGTTCATGACCTTGCCCAGGGCTTTTCCCCAGGCTCATCTGTCTGAGGGCTGCATCCTGGAACGTGGCTGCTCAAAACCTCCATGTGTTCCCTTCACAACAGGGAGGTGCCTGGAGTCCTTGGGGCTGCTGATGCTGGAGGGGTGGCGATGCCCAGGGCAAGGGAAAGGAGGGGGACGCAGGGACTCACTGAGCAGGCTGTGCTCCATGCCCCCCCCCAGCACCCTGTCCTTCATTGGGGCTGGGGGTTCTGCCTGTGTCTCCCTGTCTCTGCTGTGTGCTGCGGCCCTGTACATCCCCGCTTGGTGCGGTGTGGTGAGGGCTGGCTGGCAGCCTCCTGGGACTGGGGGTGAGGTGGGCACTGAGCAGAAAATCAGACTGAGAAGAAGGGAGGAGTGGGGGAAAAAAAAGCCCCAAAAATGACTATGGAGAGGGAAGGGGAGTTGGAGCAGAGCTGCTTGCGGATGGGGTTGCTATGGCGACGTGGCGTGAGGAAACGGCATAAACCAGCCCGGCGTGGGGCTGAGGCCTGCGGGGGCCTCAGTTCTCTCCTCCTTCCTCGCTTTCATTGCTTTCCTTCCCTCAAATGTGATCTTCCTTGGCCCAGAACAGTCCCTGCCCAAGCAGGGGGAGCCATCAAGGTGTGAAGAGTTGTTTCCCTGGTGAAGGGGCTCCTCCACAGGGCTGGATGTCCCGGGCCTGTTCCCTTTGGGCTGAAGGCCTGCAGGCCTCTATGACTCCATGGAGAGCCTGAGGAGATCTGGGTGAGGGCCATGCAGATGTCATAGGACTGATGGTATGTGGAGATCTCTGTGCTGCAGCTGGTTTGGTGGAAATGCTCTCCCACATCTTCTCCAAAAGCTCCACAAAAGCCCTTTGTCTCCATCACTGGAGCAGGATTTTGCCAGGAGAGGTTTTGGTGATTCAGTTGATCAACTCCTGGCACAGTGAATCCATGTTTTGTTATCCAGACAGCATGTGTGGGACAAGCTGGTTCCTCTGCTGTCTCCTGAATGGTGATGCATGGTTTCAAGAGGAAGGAGGCTTTGTTTCATGTGCCAGATCGTTTTCCTTTTTGGTGAAGTGATGCTCTGTAACCATGACGAGTCATTTCCCCTCTATGAGTCACAGGGCCTCTTGCACGGTGCGTTGGGACCAACCGTTGTGCCAAGCTCACCGTGCAGGAAGAGAAACCCATGGCACCATGCCTGGCAGGGGTCTGTGTGTGCAGAGCAGTGTCACCCACCTCTGCCCTTTGCTTTATTTGCTTTATTTGCCTTTTTGCCATGGCAAATACCTTACTTTAAAAGGTGCCCAGGTCATGGAGTTTGGAGTTCTGGTCTTAACTTTCCTTGATGAAGCTAAGGTAGTCTTCGCATCTCTTATGATCATAGTGGAAAGAAAATGTGACCTAAAACACCAGAAAGCAGAAGATGCATGATAACCACCCCAAACGGAGCACTCTGTAGGCACTGACGCTTTCAGACCACCCCTTTAACTTTGCTTAGGGCTTGGCAATGACGTGTGAATGCCTGGAGCTGGCAGTGCTGCAGCTGGGGAGCTTCCTGCTTTCTCTTCACCTCTCTCTCCACCTCTCCTCTTTCTTGCCTCCACACTGAATGCCCTCACTGTGCATGCATGTGCCCAGAGCTGTGAGCACACACAGCTGTGCTTGTGCCTCTGTAGCTCCATGTGCACAGAGGTGCTTGGGCTGACACGAGGTATCAGTAGGTGTTGGCACAGCATGGGAGCACGCGTTCCCCTTTCCTCTCACTGGGGTCTTCTCCAGCACAAACAACCCTGGAGCTCCCACCTTCCTGCACAGCAATGGGCTGCTGCAGTGTCTCCTGCTTCTCCCCACCTTTGTGCCCACACCACATCAGGCTGTGGTCTCCAATAACTCGTGCCGGCGCTTAGTATCCAGATGGTCCAGTTAATAGGGCTCAGTGCAGTACATCTCCACTACTGTTGTCAATCTCACCATCCCTTGCTGTGGCCCTGACCATCATCTTGCCTCAGCTGGGTCAGTGGTGAAAGCTCTCCATGGATTGCAGTCTCCTGCATGACCCTGCTGGAGTTCACATCCTGGTGGCTGGATGCAGGGATGGAGGCTGTCATCTCCTGTCTCTCAGAGAGCTTGATAATAAAGGTTTAATTTTTGCTACTTTCCATTTGTACCCACTAGATGTAGCAGAGCTGGGCTGTCCCACTCTGCTTCTTCCGCCAGAGGAAAGGCAGTGTCTTGGGAGGCTATGGAGGGACAGGGAGCCATCTCCTCCCTGCTAATCTTGCTTGTAACTTCCAATCTTCTGGCTTTTTTTTTTATACAACCCATCTCTTCCTTGCAAATGAGACCTTTAGATGCAACTGGAAGTGTGGAGGCAGAGCTGCTCACCTCTCAGCTCTACGTGAACCACCCCAAACAGACCATCCCTTCACCCCTTTTCCCAAGCCAGGGAAGCATGTTCAAGGAGGTTTCCAGGCACTGGGGTTCTTAACAAGAAGACATCCCATTGCTGAGGAAGCAGAAAGCTCCTGAGATTGAAGAACAGCCACAGAACCATGGCAAACAGCAGAACTACCCCTTTCTACTAACCCTTCTGCTCCTATCTGCTTCCTGGTCTGTGTCTTCGGATCTGGAGGTGGTGGGATGTGGAATCAAGCTGTGGCTGCTTCCCCGTGCCTCAGTTTCCCAGCCTGCACAGCAGAGCCTGGGGAGCTGCTTCCTTCTGCCTCCTTCATCCTGAAAGTACTTTGAACGTGAGCATTTCTCTGTGCAGTCTAAATGTTAAGTGTAGATTGGTGAAGAGTTCACTCAAACCAGGGATGGACAAATATCTGAAGGTCGTAGCACAGCTGAGTAATTATTTAGAGTGGTCTAAGGGATGTAACTATGAGTAATGGGATAAAAGAAGCAGAGGAAAATGTAGCATAGTTATAAGAAAATTCTCTCTGATGCCATGCTTAGGGCTGCAGAGGGAAGTGTATTGGCCCTTGATAAATCTGAAGGGTTGGTTTATGGATTGGTGCAAGAGATGACGGCCAAGCCCCCAAGGAGAAGCAGCGAATAGCCCATCTCCTGAGACTGTAAACTCAGCTTTGCAAAGCAGGTAGACTGCAGGACATGGGGTGCAGGGGTGGGAGATGGGCTGTTCCACTGGCAGATATCGTTGGCGTGTGACCAAATGACTCTAAGCTGCCTGCGAGTAAGTCCAGGGTGAGAACTGCAGAGCTGGTTTCTGATGGAGGGAGGGATGAGAATCTGGGGTAGACCCTCTGGAGCACGTGGGAAATCAGTGGGTTTGGAAATGGAAGGACTTGCACGTAGGGCTTAGAGTCATCAGAGAATCAGAACATCCCAAGTTGGAAGGGACCCATAAGGATCGTTGAGTCCAACTTGTCGCCACACAGGACCACCCAAAATTCAGGACTGACTGCTCGCAGACGATGAATGCAGCAGCCTCCAGCCAGTCCCAAATTTCTGAGCAACGTGCTCTGTGAGGTTAGAGCCATCCTGGTGTGTCCAGTGTCACGCTACTAATAATGATCAGAGCTCAGAGAGAGCAGCAATCTTCCTTGGCAAACATGGAGACATTCCCCAGTGCATCTGGAGAGTTTCTTCTTACCATAGCAGACAATATATCTTCTAATGCTGGGGCTTATATCTATATTTAGTGAAAGTAAACCTCAAAGAATTGCTCATATTGATTTGAGGGATGGGCTGAGTTGCCTGTTTGGCCATTTCTACCTGGGCATTTGGTGTCTTAGAGTTGACTCTGCAAGATACCACACGCTGGGATGGGCTCTTGTGATCTGATCTCCCTTTCTTCAAAAACTACAGGGAAAATGAAAATGTGGTGTTGTTTTCAGAGCAACTGAGTGTCATTTCTGGAGGATCCTCACTCCCTGCATGTCCCACATCTAACATGGGACGTGAGATTTCTCTCCTTGGGCTCTCTCCAGACGTACAGCTGAAAGACTGCTTAAAAGGACATGGGGAGATCAAGGGTTGTGAGTGCAAGGACTGAGGCCAGGGACTGACACAGTCTTGGTGTCACGTTCAGCTTGTCAACCTCATGTGTGAGGGATGGAGCTGCTGAGTGCCCCGGTACCTCTGCCTGCAGGGCAGGACAGGCAGCCCTGGACAGACAGACCCCTGTCCATGGGTGCTGGGCACAGAGCAAGGTCATGCTCCTGGCTTTCCTGCCCTGCCTGCAGCCAGGGGCGTTGTCCCCGTGCTGTCACCTACTGCCTGGTGGCACTTTGCTGCTTCCTGCTCCCTGGCAGTATTTTTCATGTCGCCCAGTAGCGCCTGGCTTCCTTAATAGCGTCTCATGTGGGATTTTATCAAAGGCTTTAGGACAATCCCAATAAATTATACCTACTGATTGCCCTTTATCCACTGTTCTGTTGATTCCATCAGAAATCTCCCAGAGCAGATGTGCACGCTTTGCCTTTCAGAAGCCCCCAGTTTGTTCCATCTCAGCCATTTAATGTTTCAATTAATTTTTCTGGTATTGAATTATTGTTCTGAGTAGCCCTCAAAAGAGACAATGTGAGGAGCAACCCTGTGTTTCCCTGCGCTTAGGATCTGGATGTAGCACTCGTAGCTCCCGCTCTCGAGCGCCAGGAGGGGATGCTTTAGGTGGAATGTTTGCAGAAGTGATGTGTGTGCTGAGACGCTGTCCCTGCTTAGAAGAGCTGGGAATATCCTGGCAGTGAGATATTGAAAATGATCAAAAAAGCCCAGGTCGTTGCCATGAAACACAGATGCAGGAGGATGCTCGTTCCCTGCGATGGTTCAGCTGGCTTTGTCCTTGAAACCCAACGAGTGGGAGCCTGTGGCCAGGCTGGCTGCCGCGCTACGGAGCGGGGAGGAAACCAACCCATGAAGGGTTAATCATTTCCATTGCAATTGTGTCATCTCTTCGGGGACCTCTCGCTCATTTTGCAAGCGGCCGCTGAAAGCCGAGGCGCGGGGGCTCTTTCTTATTCAGCTGCACGCAGCTTCAGAAGCACTGGACAGCCGCACAGCTGTGCTCAGCCGCCTTGGCCTTGCAGATGGATGGAGAAAAGGATTTGTGTGCGTGCGTGTGTTTGCGTGTGTGTGTGTGTATGTGTGTCTGAAACCTAATTGTCTGCTGTCTAATCCGTCAGCCGGGGGGACAGCTTGCACAAGCCCCTTCCAGGCAGGCTGATAAATGCAGCGCTGCCAGGCCCCTTTGCGATGTAGTTGGCTTTAATTGGGATTGCTACGTGCACGGACTCTGCGCGAGGAGCGCTGCTCGCGGGGAAGCGTTGCGGTCGGTGTCCCGAGGGATGGAGCCATGCGTCCTGCCCAGGTCCTGGGAGCTGTGCTCGCAAAGTGACAGCGGGGTGACCCCGTGCTGGCCCTGGGGAGGGTACGGGTGGCTGTGTGCCACGTGAGCCCGGTGGCGTTCAGAGCAGCGCTGAGTAGTCCTGCTCCTATGGACTTTGTGACTTGCAGGGGTTCAGCACCTCCCGAGGTGGGGCTGGATGTGCAGCGGGCTGGTGGGATTGCCTGAGACATCAGGGGTCTGGCGTGAGGATGTCACCTCCCATCTCCAGCATAGCACAAGGACCCATGCAGAGCATCCTCACCATGGAGCTGGGCATGGGTGTGCCTCCTGAGCACGCTCCCAGCCCCAGCATGTGGCAGCTCAGGGACTTCCCCAGCTGCCAGAGTGGCATTTTGTCCTTAATACCCCTCCATGGATTTCCCATGAATTTGTCGAGTTGATTTTTTGTGAATGCATAAGCTTTAATCATCCCCTGAGAGCTGTGGTGAGGACTTCCACTGCTTAACCACGTACCATGTGAAGAGCCATCTCCTCTTGTTTCTTTTGAACCTGCTGCCTCTTAATGTTATTGGATACCTCCTAATTCTTTTATTGGGAGATGCAGTGAGCAATCAATCTCGGTTCATCTTCTTGAGGCCACAGATGTGCCTCTCTGGCTGTTTGTTTTCCAGGCTGAGGTCTTCCTCCTTATGGAATCACTTTTGATCATCCCACTCTGGACCGCTCTCCAGCTCTGAGGGTGACATCAGAACCCTGCATGTGGTGACATCCTCATTTGTTATGTAATTAAGGGTGATGTCATGGTTGCAACAGATGGTATTTGCATCAGCATTGGTTGCTTACTGCATGTCGATGTCAGGAGATCGTTGTCTCCAGCACAATTATGGGAACTTCTTCTGAAGCTGCTGATCCTCATTGTAGGGAGTTGATAATAATCATACTTTGCCTATGAGTTCCTTGGCTGAAAGGGACAGTGCCAAGCTGTTGTTTTTCAGGGATCACTGTGCTTTGCAATGTATTCCTGACTCAAGTGAGTGATGTGGCTCTGTCATTTCATCCCCCAGGTGCAGTCACCTCCAGGCTGGTACCCACCAACTCTTCCATAATAAATGCACATTAGGTTTCAGAGCAGGTGATCCAAAGGAATCACATTTCCAGGCGAGGGATCATAGGGCAGCAGGCAAGCTGCTGGTGTGGTCATGCCACTGGGTGCCCAAATCTCCTCCATGGCTGAAAAACCACACTGCGGTGCTTCTGCACCCCAAACCTTCGGGAAGGACGTGGCCCAGTGCTATGGGATCTGGGAGTGGGGATGTGGGAGTGTGACAGCACCCTGCACGCACCCTGCCTGTGGCTGCCCCATGCCCCTCCCTGCCCTCCCACTTCCCCATCCCTCCTCCTCCTCCCTCTCCTTTTGCCCTCTCTGTTCTTCTCTTTCTCTCCACACCTGCTCCTCTCCTTCCCTCCCCTTTTCTCTTTCCCTCTCCTCCTCCCCTTTCCTTTCTCTCCATCCTCTTATCTCATCCCCCTTGTTTTTCTCCTCGCTGCCTGTCCGGCTGATTTACATGCACGCTGCGTTGAAGCAGCTCAGCTGGATCTAATGCCTCCTGCCGTGAGGAGCAGAGCCGGCTCCGGCCCTGGTGCAGCGCTTCCCTGGCAGGGGATGGAGGAACTCTGTGCCCCACCGCCTTGGCCCCTGCTTTGGCCCCTTTCCACGTTGCCTTTTGCTCTTCATCCTCTCCCCTTCCAGCCCACTTATTTACCCTTTGCTCCACTCCTGCTGTCACCACCTCTCCTGCCAAGTCCCTGAGCCATGTGCCCACGCCTCCAGCATCCCGTGCACCCATGGAGCAGCTTCCTCACAAGATTGCTGCTTCTTGGGTGGGTGCAGGAGGAGGGACCAGAAACTGCAGCTCAGAGTGACCCAGGGCGTTCTGCTCGAGCTGGTGTTGGCCTGTGAGTCAATGCTGAATGCTCCCAGATAGAGCCCATCCTTTCCCAGTGTGTTTCTCCTCCACCCTCATGTCCATGCACGGAGCGAGGATCGAAGTGCCCACGTTAATCGCCGGCTCTAATCATTCCCGTTTCCATTTGGCTGATTTGCATTTCCGCAAGAGGAAGATGCCCTGATTAATATCCCCTCAGAAGAGCTTTATTGCGATGGCTCCTGCCTCTCTAATTGGAAAGTGGTCTTAACCTTTCATGCAAGTGGCTGGGATGTTCCCTGCCTGCCTGACACCCAGGGAAGGGTCTCGTTTGTCCTGAGCATTGGGCAGAAGTATGGAGGCTCTGACTGCTCCAGTGCAGGGCCCTTCTGCCCAAAGAGGACACTTGGGGGTGTCCCATGGTGCCAGCAGAGCACCTGCAGCGAGCAGCTCATCTCAATGGAACCTACAAGGGGACACAGAGCAGGGAGACGTGCTGGGATGACCCCAAACCAGTGAGCACCCAGCCAGCCATGAGCCAGCAGCTTGCTACTCCTGTGCTCACATCTGTGTGCTAATTAACCCATGGAGGAGTGCATTCCTATGATGTCGATGGAGCTGTTCCCTTTTGCCTGTGTGCAGCAGGATCAGTCCCTGCAGCTGGGATCCTGCAGCTCAAGCTCCCCGGGGAGTTCCAGGCCCACCACCAACCTGCACCGGCAGCTTGAAAGCCTGCCATGCACTTAGCTGCTGTCTGATCTTCAAAGGCTCTGATGCCCAAGGAAATCAGACCTCGTGGCTTTGCTTCCAGTGCAGTCCCCAGACCCAGACTCTGATGCAATGTACTATCCTGCCCTGTGCTGCTGCCTCCCCAACTGTGTGCAGGGAGCTGGCACTGCTCTGCGGCTCTTCCTCAGGTGCTGCTCACCTGCTCAGATCCACGCTGCTCACCACCCCCATGTGCTGAACAAGTGCCCACATGAACACAGCCAGCTTCATCCCTTAAACCTCCCTGCTGGCTTCCCTGGGCAGGGCTGTCTTGTGAGGACCCCAACTTGCGTCCCACGTGCTTTTACCTCCCTTCTGAGGTTACAGAAGCAGTTTATTAATATTTATTTATTTTTTAATTTTGGCATTTAGGCTGGTTTAGTGATCACGGCAATGGGCATTCCTGAGAAACAGCCCGGGAGATCCAGGGACTGATCTCTGCTTGGTGACGGCAGACGTGCCTGTTGCAGCTGCTGGCAGCACGCACAAAGCTGCCTCATCCCTGTGTGATCTGGCCACCCAGGGAGGGAGAGATTGCCTCCGTCCTTAATCACAGAATCTGAAATCCCAGTTAGTCTGCAACTCTTAGTCCCACCAACATGAGGAATGGTTTTAGCCTCCAAGAGAAAAGGCATGATTTCCATCCCCATGCAACTCTTTGTATACGGCCATCCATGGATGGGCCATGGGGATGGTTTTGGGATGGGGGGATATTTTTGTATGGTGAATGATGTGATAAGAGGTCTACAGTGCTATGCAGCCTGTGGGGAGCTTTGTGCAGGTCTTTGCCATGTGGGTAGGGGAGAGATGAGAAGCTCCTGAGTGGGGAGCAGGTGCTGGAGAAGGGACCTGGAAAGTCTGGTGGGCAGCAACTCATCCCCTTCCACCAGGGACTCATCCATGACATCCTCATGGTGCCTCTCCCATTGGGGTGTTGGGGGAAGGCTGTAACTTTAACACAGGTTGCAAAAAGCTGTTGGCATGGAGTGTTCTGTGCTCTGGAGGTTTGTGTAGCGCTGCCCTGAGTGGTAAAAGTTTGTGTGTTGTCAGAGCGGGGCAGCTCCCCAGGAGGTGGTGGGAAATGCAGCAAAAAGTGCAGATGGAGGACAGAGGAACACAGGGAAGAGCCAGAGATGCTTTGTTCACACCTCAAATACACACCAATGAGAAAAATGTTCCAGCTTTGTCCCCCTGACATAGACTGGGTCAAGTAAAGGAGCTGGGTCTGTGCTACAGGAATAATCAGCAAGGCTTACCCAGGCTTCAATATGTTGTCCAAAGGAGCTGATAAGCTGGTGCTGGACTGCAAGATGCTGTGGCCACACAGAAAATGGCTGCATTATGTCCAGGGGATGCATGGGATGGTAAGCTGTGAGACCTGGTGGTGGGGTTTGGGGATCAGTGCAAGGCTGGGTGTACCCCAATAGCCCTCCCATGACCACATGGCCCTGGAACAGGGGCTGCTGCTGCTGGCTGTGTGCTCAACAGGGAAATACAAATGCCTGCCATGGCAGAGGTTGGTGCTGGAGGGGGCTGTAATGGGGCAATGAAGCAAAAATCCTGGGAGGAGACTTCCCCACTGCACCCCATGGATGCTGATGGGGATCACACACTGCTGTGGTCCAGCCCTGCCCGGGACATTGGCACTTCACGAAAACTTTCTGCCGAGTTCAGATCATCTGAGTTATTTCTGTGAAAATCCTGCTCTGGCTCAGGAGGGAGGAGAGGGGCTACTGCTGCAGCCAGGTCTGTTCTCGAGCAGAGAGTGTTGAACATAAACCCCTCCTGTTCTCCTGTTTCTGAGCACAAACGCTTGCGCGCTGACTACCAACGTGAGCAGCATCACTCAAGCAAATGGTGTTTACACCCCGAAGCCTTCAGACTTTCTAGATTTCACCTGCTTCTCTGCAGAAAGCCCTTGAGGAAACGCTACCAAACAAGGCAGTGCTGGGGTGGATAAATTGCCTGGAACAAATGAGCTGGAATTCACACGGTCCCATTCTTCATGTAAGAAAGGTGTCACTCCGGCAGTGCCTGGGGGCAGTGCCCACCCCACAGAGCCCAGCCCCACTCTGCCCACAGTGCCGTCCCCTGCTTGGGATCGAGCACCATGGCATTGAACATGCAGCGCGCATGGTTTACACGTGCTGCATTTTGCCATCCTTTCTCAGGTGTGTGGTGGGAATCGTAAACAGCAGCAAAGCCAAGTTTTGTGCTTTTCTTCCCAGTGGAGGGAAGGGGGGGGGGGAAAGGTTTGCAAGTGTTTCAGCATTGGCTGTGAGAATGGGGTGTAGAGAGGGAGGGCAGGGGTCGGTGCTGCTGCTGGAGGCACTGTGGGACATGTACCCGCTGGTCATCATCGCCTGTCCCTCTCACACTGTAGCTGTTTCTGCTCAACTTCCCAACAAGCCGCTTCCAACGCTTCCCAGTCTAAAACCATGCTGGTTTAGAGAGCTCATTTCATCCCCCTTTCCATGTCTCATTTGCATATATTTGCATAACACACAGGTTTCTGGGAGGGAGGAGGAGCTGGAGAGGCACGTCCTTTATTCCTTTTTTCCCCCTCCCCTCTCGGCAGAATTGCATTTATTTATTTAAATCCAGCGCTGTTGCTAAGAGGGGCTCACTCCTTGCCAGCTCCTGCGGATGGGGCTGCAGGGAAGGGCAGGGATAGTTTCCCTTTTTTTGGGTAACTCAGAGGGTTGGCGAAAGTGTCAGGCACGCGCGCCCAGACCCTGTCCTGGCCCTTTGCAATTCCCTCAGACCCATTCCCAAAAGCTACCATGATCCCCACCCACCACAGGACCCCCCCGAGGCAGCCCCACTTGCAGGGCTGGAGTCTGACCCATGTATTTTGGGGGTGACGATGGAGTGGGGTGGAAACTGGCTGTGAGCTCTACGTTTTTCTAATTTCCGAGCCAAAATGAAAATGCAAACTCTGGGCAGGCAGAGCTCCTGGTTTTTGGCAACAACTCTTCCCTTTCAGGGTTGCTGTGGATGCAGAATGCCTTTGGGGTCAGATGCAAGCTGGGTGTAGGCTGGCTGGAACTGCTGCTCGCTGGGGGCAATCACACAGACCTGCTGCTTTCCCTCCTTCCCATGGGGCCTCTGCACTGGGTGCTGCTCCTGGCCCAGAGCCCCCAGCCCAGGTGGGGGGTGACGGCTCCCTTGCCCAACTCATAGCAAGGGATGGCTCTGGGGAAGGGAAAGAATCCTCTTGTTTTCCTGGAACTTTGCTGGGTTTCTTTTCCCCAGGGCTTTGCTGGGTTGGCACTCTTCTGTCTGGTCCCTGTTGCCTCCATGGTGCTTCTTCCTGTGGGATTTACCACTTTTCCTGGGAAACGACAAACCCTTGGGATAAAGTTTTACCAACCCCAGCGATGGCCCTTCCTATTCTGGTTGCCCTGAGCTGGGCAACAGGAGCCCTTCATTCCCCTCCCGCTGACCCACCCTTGGTTCCTGCCTCCGTTCCTGCTTGTCCTGGAGAGATCAGAAACTGTGAGTGGGGTCCACCTTATGGGCCATAGCTTCTGATCTGCAGTAATGGGAACCCCTTTAAGGATCTTCCACACACCCTTAACGTCTCTGCTACGTTATTTTTGCTGTAAGAGGGATCAGGTGAAGGCAGCTCCTGGCTGCCCTGGCGAGTGGAAGGGCAGTCCAGGAGGAGTGCATCACCCCCGGGTGCCACCCCACCACCGCCAGGGCTGTGCCTGGCCCGTGTTGCTTTCTCCCCTTGGGCAAGATGAGGAGGAGAGAGAGTGCATGGATGGGGATGGTGACAGCGGCTGGTGGGACCTGGGGCATGGGGACCGGAGAGAGCTCCAGCAGCACCTCGCGCCTGGCTGGGTTTTAATTTTTTATGCTAACTCCTGTTTGCAGAGAACACGGTGTGGTGGCTCCTGGTATTCAGGAGCACAGAGGAGTGAGCTGCAGGCTGTGCTCAGCGCTGGCTGTAGCCAGACAGCGGGCTGGGGCTGGCTTGGCACGGCTCTGCCACCACGGGCTGTGCCGTCCCCATGTGCTACAGGGACAGCGTGGGGTGGTGACTCCGCTGCTGGAGGCTGCAGCATGGCAAGGCGAGGGCTGGGCTGGCTTTGTAGCTGGAAACCAGTGCTGGGAGACCCGCACTCAGGCTGAGCAAACCCTGGGCAGTCCCAGCACGGGGACAGGGAAGGGGTTTGGCGTGGATGCAGAGCGCTCTTTGCTCCGGTGCCCTCCTGCTCACAGAGCTGTTTCCCAGCCGCGCAGCTCCGGGGCTGTTTGTCTTCAGCTTGACCGTTCCTCCGCCTCCCCCGCCTGTCTCCTCTGCTTCCTCATTCTCTGTGTCGGGTTGAGCAAGAGCAGAGCGGAGCCTCCTCGGGATCGGGGTGAGGCCGGGGGGGCCTTGAGTTCCAAGTTCCCTTTTTATTTTTTTCCCTCCCTCTTCGCTTTGCACACAAAGCCGGGCTGTGATGAAACTCAGCGCTGCCTCGCTTGCAGCGTTCATGCACGGCACATGCTGGAAATAATTGTCCTTGGTGGAGCTCTGCGAGCTGCAGAGCGATTTAACCAAGAAGAGGTGGAAAGCAGTTACATTTCTGCACTCTGTGGCTCAGTCTGGAGGTAGCTCCCAGCTACAAGGTGGCTGGGGCTGTCCAGGTCTGGATGCCATGTGACCGTGTCGCGTAGCACCGAGCCCGGGTTCACGTCTCTTGCTGTTCAGCAGTGCTTATTGCATCGGGCTTGACGTGGCTTTGACCTGCTCAAGCAGAGCAAGCTGTGGCTGCCTGCAGTGCATCCCACAGCGCAGGCACTGCTGTGGGTGTGCTATGAACCCTCTGCAAAGCCTGTGTTGGTTTGGCCAAGTTTGGGGTCAGGTGCTGCAGGGGGAATTACAGTAGATGCCAGATTATGCTGATGAAACACGTATATTGGGTGCACCCCTTGTGCAGAGTATTCCTCAGAACCTGGCCTCTCCTTTGTGCCTTAACTAAATTGCAGGTGGATGATACAGCAAGTCTTGCTTTGGGTTTTGTAGCTGTATGAACTTGCTGGTGAGTGCCTGCTAGGAATGCCCCATCCTTGGGGTTGTTTGATGGGCAGAGGAGAGCACGGTAAGCTGGAAGAGGATGTTGGCTGTGGGGCTGGGCATTGGAGGTGTTTGGTGCAAGGATTTTGTCTGAGCAGCCATAAGGAAAAAGCTACGCCTGGTGCAGAAGGGCAGGGTGGGGATGATGGACCCTCCGGGGCCACCAGAGTGTCTCGGAACAGCTCTGGGTCTGACCTATGTGGTCAGGGCAGCCCTGAGCTCCTCCATGGACAGGAGCTGCCTGGGGTGCACATGCACAGCTCACTCCTCCTCTGTGCCCCACGGCCATTCCCTGTTCTCCTCCTCCTTTTCTCCTTATTCTCCTATTCCCATAGCAGTATTGCAGAGCTGGTCAGGCTTTGTCCCATTTGTGGTCTATCCTTCCACAAAACTATTTTGTTTTTTTCAAAATTCCTTTTCTTTCCAAGCAGCCAACCCATTCCTCTGTGACTCTCCATAGATTTCTGCTTTTGCTCACCAGGGATCTCTGTTCCTGGCTATCTCAGCTGGCTTAGTTCTCTGTGTTGGTCAAGGTCAGAGGGGACTGCTTTCTGATCCAACTGGAGACGAGCCCTAATCCTTCTGCTGTGGACCAGCAAACCTAGGGCTGATGGCACAGCTTGGGTAAGCAGGTGCTCACCACTGCTCTTCTGGTTTCACCGGCTTCTCCTTTCCAATGGGTGTGAAGAGGAAGAGTGCCTGCAACCTCTAAACTTGTTTTCTCCTCCCGCGTCAGAAGGATGTGAGCTCACGTGTGTTCCCTGGGTCTGTGCAGAGAGGCTCTTGCATTATTTACAGCATTGTGGAGATGGGGCCATCCCTGACCCTGCTCTCGTTGGGCTGCGGTCAACAGTGTTGGGAGTGAACCCATCATGGTGGCACGGTGACAGTCACTGGGGCCAGGCTCAGGTTTCTGGTTCGGTGGCTTTTGGGGCCCAGCAGCAGCACCTGGCTGAAGGGTTTGGGGCTCAGCTCCCCCCAGCTGCACCCGGTGCTGGGCTTGGGGTGCTCCAGTGGGGCTGGCTGTTGGCTGGGACCAGCCAACCCTTCGCGGTTACTCAGCGGCGGAGCCAAATTCTTGACTTCTGGCCCTTCGCGGGGGGCCTGGGAGAGTGTGGGGCGGGGAGGAGGAGGATGCACTGTGTTTGAGCCCTGTTTTGCATCCACCACCCCCTCACACATGGAACTGCCCCCAGCCTGGCCCCCTCCCTGCTCACCAGTGGGTCTGCAAGGGGAGCGGGGGTCCCCGTGTAACACAACCCCCAAACCGTGCATCGCCTAAAAACCCATTCTCCCTGGCTGCTTTTTATTGCTAACCTCCNCCCCATCCTTGGGGTTGTTTGATGGGCAGAGGAGAGCACGGTAAGCTGGAAGAGGATGTTGGCTGTGGGGCTGGGCATTGGAGGTGTTTGGTGCAAGGATTTTGTCTGAGCAGCCATAAGGAAAAAGCTACGCCTGGTGCAGAAGGGCAGGGTGGGGATGATGGACCCTCCGGGGCCACCAGAGTGTCTCGGAACAGCTCTGGGTCTGACCTATGTGGTCAGGGCAGCCCTGAGCTCCTCCATGGACAGGAGCTGCCTGGGGTGCACATGCACAGCTCACTCCTCCTCTGTGCCCCACGGCCATTCCCTGTTCTCCTCCTCCTTTTCTCCTTATTCTCCTATTCCCATAGCAGTATTGCAGAGCTGGTCAGGCTTTGTCCCATTTGTGGTCTATCCTTCCACAAAACTATTTTGTTTTTTTCAAAATTCCTTTTCTTTCCAAGCAGCCAACCCATTCCTCTGTGACTCTCCATAGATTTCTGCTTTTGCTCACCAGGGATCTCTGTTCCTGGCTATCTCAGCTGGCTTAGTTCTCTGTGTTGGTCAAGGTCAGAGGGGACTGCTTTCTGATCCAACTGGAGACGAGCCCTAGTCCTTCTGCTGTGGACCAGCAAACCTAGGGCTGATGGCACAGCTTGGGTAAGCAGGTGCTCACCACTGCTCTTCTGGTTTCACTGGCTTCTCCTTTCCAATGGGTGTGAAGAGGAAGAGTGCCTGCAACCTCTAAACTTGTTTTCTCCTCCCGCGTCAGAAGGATGTGAGCTCACGTGTGTTCCCTGGGTCTGTGCAGAGAGGCTCGTGCATTATTTACAGCATTGTGGAGATGGGGCCATCCCTGACCCTGCTCTCGTTGGGCTGCGGTCAACAGTGTTGGGAGTGAACCCATCATGGTGGCACGGTGACAGTCACTGGGGCCAGGCTCAGGTTTCTGGTTCGGTGGCTTTTGGGGCCCAGCAGCAGCACCTGGCTGAAGGGTTTGGGGCTCAGCTCCCCCCAGCTGCACCCGGTGCTGGGCTTGGGGTGCTCCAGTGGGGCTGGCTGTTGGCTGGGACCAGCCAACCCTTCGCGGTTACTCAGCGGCAGAGCCAAATTCTTGACTTCTGGCCCTTCGCGGGGGGCCTGGGAGAGTGTGGGGCGGGGAGGAGGAGGATGCACTGTGTTTGAGCCCTGTTTTGCATCCACCACCCCCTCACACATGGAACTGCCCCCAGCCTGGCCCCCTCCCTGCTCACCAGTGGGTCTGCAAGGGGAGCGGGGGGCCCCGTGTAACACAACCCCCAAACCGTGCATCGCCTAAAAACCCATTCTCCCTGGCTGCTTTTTATTGCTAACCTCCACTTGCTTTGCCTCTCCTCCCCTCCCTCCCTCCTCTCCATCTCCCTCCCTCCCTCCCTCTCTCTGGGGGGAAAAAAGGTCATTGCGCAAATGATTAGTCAGAGCTCAGTTGCTGTAGCAACCGGCTGCTGGAACTGGGACAGGCGTGCAGCGAGGACAACGGAGAGGTCGACCATCAGCGAGGGCTGGGGAGCCCAGCCTTTGTGTTTGCTTTCAAGAGCCGGGGAGCGAGGCGGTGTGAAGCCCCCTGCCCCACGCCACGCACGGGGCTGCTTCCCCACGTCAGCACTGCGCTGCTCGGCTGCGGTTTCCAACCAGCCTGCATCGCTGGAGCCGGTTTCTCCATGCCACCGTGGCCCCGGAGCTGCTCGTGGCACCGTCCCTCGTGTCCGTGCCTCTGCCCGGGGTGGTGGCTTCCTCCCCGTGGTTGCGGGTTCAGGGCTCTGTGTCCTCTTGCGACATCCTGCACGGGAAGCATAAAGCCAAGTTCCTCCTGATCCAGCACGAGAAACCGGCGTTCACTGCGTTCTTTTTCTTCCCAGTTTTGAATTGCTATGATGCGTTTGCCTTTGGACCCATCTCCAAATCTTTCTCCTGCCCCAAATTCAAGGACAGCAGCTCTGTATGCAATGCCCATGGGCTGCTTGGCTATGGAGGACAGGGCAAGGGCCCTCCTAGGGAGGGTGACCCATGCACACAGTGATTTCCACCACTACAGCTGAGGTCTTCAAGTGTCTTTTTGGCCAAGGCTGCTGGATGTGGGCTGGGGGCTGTGCTATGCAGGCTCTGCCTGTCTCAGCCTGGGTGGTGTGGCCAAGGATCAGCTGCAGCAGTGTGCTGGCTGGTGGGACCCTGTGCTGGGCTGCAAAACTGGGGAGGGCAAGGGGGGTGGCAATCTGTGGTTGAATACCAGTTTATCTGGCCACATGCACTGGCTTTGAGCAAGCTGCTCCCTGCTCAGTGTGTGTTGAGCAAGGATTTTGGATCATGCTTACTCCTGGGGCTCATGAGGAGGGTAAACAGGGGAGCTGGGTGGGCTCTGGACAGGGTTTTGGTGATGCCTTTGGGCTCTTACTCGAGGTCAAGGCTTGTGCATCCATCAAGCTGTGGGTTGGTGTCTGAAGCCTAGGAAATGGTTCTAGTCCAAGTTTGTGGAAATAGCAGGAAAGGGCTATTTGTGCAGAAAATGGCTTCCAATAAACATACTTCCTCTGGGAGCAGAGAGAAATTGCTGAGATGTGCTGGAAGTCTTCTCACTTTCTCGGGACTGTTCTTAGTGGCCAAGACATGGCCATGTTTGCAGCCCTGCTCCTCAGGACAGCTTCAGATGGAGAAGGACTTTGAGGATGCTGCTTGTGCCATTTGTCTCTGCTCTTGGCTTTTCCTTCTTCCCCTAACCCTCAGCTTTCTGGTTGCAGAGTGATGCAGGGGGCTGCTTGTTTAAGGGTTCCATACCTCACAGTTGCGGAGAGGAGCTTAGAGTGTGATGTAAGAGTGCCTAAAGGCTCTAAAGCCAACAGGGAAATAAAAACAAGCCAACTGTTCTGCTTTCGTTTTCTCTTGCAAATCTCATTATTTTAAAGGCTGTTCCCTGATTTTTTTCCAGAGTCTGGAAATCTTGAGGAGATTTGAATGCTTGGAGTTGACCGTGCCATTTCTGTGTATTTTTCACCTTCAATGCTGGTGTCGTGTTTTCCTTTGGCGTTGGTAAGTAAAACATGCAGCTCCAGTCCAGCTGACTAATATTTCAGGTTATCAAAAATGACAATGAATGAACGAAAGATCTCCAGGAGGGGGACAAAAATCCCTGTGAGTCACTCAAACAATCTGCATTTGAGCCTGAAACCACAAAATAGTGCCTGTTCCCTGCTGCCCCTTTGCAATGGGCTGAGAGAGCATCACCATCCAGAGCTGGTCCCTCTCCTTTGAGCTATGGGGCTGCCTGCTCCTCGGGTCATTGCCACTGCTTTTTTTCTACACCTCCCATCTCCCTTCTTGCTCCCAGAGGACCACCAGGGTACAGACAGACAGCTGTGCCAGTGCTCGAAGGCAGCAACCATGAGCATCCACGAGCTGAAGGAGGCAGGGGGGAGGTTTGGAAATGGTGGCCAATGTTACTTGGTGCCATTGGTAGAGGAAGGAGTTTAAGAGGAGAGGATGTGTGGATGTGCCCTCCTGGCAGCAGAGGATGCCAGCACCCTCAGGCTGTACCTGCTTGGTGCTGGTGCATCTTCCACCATCTCATCTGATGGCTGGAAATGAGCCCTGCCATTTCAGTGCCTGCTTGGTGAAAATGGAGTGCTTTGCTTTTTCTGCCAAGCCTCCTCTCTGCTTGTGCCCCCATCCCAACCCACGTGGTTAGTGTTCATGGTTCCTGGGTGCTTTGGGCACTCTGTGGGGCTGGGAGTGATCACCGAGGCTTTTTACCCCCTACAGATAACATGAGATTCCAATGGGCAATGTCTGTGATGCTTTGGGAGCACGTATGGCTGTGTGGCAGCTGGCTGCTTGGAAGGGACAGAGCAGGGAGAGCTGGGGGCATCCCATCCATGCTGGATGCCCAACTGCTGAGCCTGCCCTGTGTGAGTAGTGCACTTAAAAGCTTCTGTGTGCTCAGTCAAACATTTATCTGTGCAAGATGGCTTATTTCCTGTGTGCAAGAGAGAAACCACCCAAACAGCAGCAGAAGGAGCACCTGATGGTGCTGGTGATGAGAGGCCAGGCTGCCTTTTGGCCATCCCAGCTCTTCTGTCTGGCCTGACAAGAGCCAAAAGCATAGGGACAACTGGCCCATGGTGATGTGCTCCCCAGTGGTGAGAGACAGCCCTGACTCGACCCTGTGACAATAGCAAGGAACAGCATGTCCACGTGCAGCCGAGCCCCAGAAGAGCAAGCAGGGGATGACGCAGCAAAGGTGAAATATCAAAGGGAGAAGGGAAGTGCATGGCAGGAGCAGGGGAAGTGGAGGAGAGAATAGCCGGAGCTGACCTCAGCAGGGCGGGAGTGGGGTGGGGAACCCGGCTGCACGCATGGAAGGGAAATGGGAAAAGGATACAGCTGGGACCGGCTGCAGCCACCCGCCGTCACCGTCCGGTCCCTGTGTGCCAGCACCCACTTGCTTTGCCCCGATAGATTTGCTACTTCCTCCTTTCCTAAGGACACACTTTGTGGAGAGATTGTCCCATTGTGGGCTGGGACAGCTGGCCGTGTCCCTTCTAACCATCATGTGCTTGCCAGGGCTCAGGGAGTTGCAGCAAACCATTCATCCACGAGCCATGGAGCAGCAAGCACTGCTGGTGATGCTCTCAGGTGGCTGCAACAGGGCACGAGGAGCCAGCCTGCTGCTCAGCATCCTCACTCAGTGCAAACCCCACTGCTGACAGCACAGTGCAGCCAGACCCAGCCCCCACACCCTGGCTTTGCTAAGGGCAGCACAGGGCAGGATGAGCCATCGAACCTTCCCCTGCGAACAGGAAGAGCCAGCAGTGTCACGGCGATCAGGGCTGCCTGGTGAGCAGCACGAGCTATCCCAGGGCTGCTGCTGTCCCTGCAAGTGCTCTCGGCTCTGCCCGGGGATGGCTGACATTTTTTGCATGTGGAGTTTTTATTTTTAGCTGAAAGGAAAAAAAAAAAAAAACACCCCAGCCTTTAAAAACAAATGCACACAAAGTTTTCATGAAAAATTCTCAACAGAATGGATTTTTTCCTCTTCTTTGCAAAACTGCCTGTGACATTTCTAAAAGAAGGGTTCTTAAGATCCTTTTGCTTTTCCCCCTCAATCTTCAGTGAAATTTCTTCCTTCCCTAAGTCGATGTTTTCCTCCCAGAGACATGCTCTTGCAGCAGCAGCAACTACAGGGAGTGTTTCTCTCTGGAATGTTGGCTTTTTTGAAAAAAGATGAAAACTGCACTAGAAAAATTTACAAAGACATTCTTTTTGAACCCATTAAAATGGAATGGGCTTAACAATGTTTGTTGTTCCCCTCTTTTTCAAACTAGTTCTCCTCTGTTTTTAAGCTTTTGGCGTGGAAGGACTGGGACTGTGAATGGCAAGAGGTGACTTCTTCTTCCTTGACTCAAGGGGAGAGGTTTTTCCATCCCAGCTGAGTCTTCCTTTGGGGCTGGAGAGGAACCCTGAGAGCTCATCATGCTGTTGCCACCCAAAAGCCAACATGTGGAGGGCTCCATGCCCCAGCTGTCTCCTCTCTCTGGTCGAAGGATGCTCAGAAATCATTGGGGTGAGCATGGATGTGAGAATCCTTGGGTGCTGGGGTGCCCTCCTGGCTCTCCTGCATGCTTTCTGTTGCCCTTGAGGAAGTCGTTTTGTTCCTCTTTGCTTTGGTTTCCCTACCTGGGAAAAAGGAGTGCTCTGTCTTTGCACCCATGGGCTTAGTTAGTTGCCACAGGGACATGGTCAGCCATGGCTGACTCAGACAGAGTAAAGCACAGGAGATTTCCTCCAGGTTAAGGATCTCTTGGTTGCTTTACAAGAGCAACTAATGGCCCCTAACCTGAGCTCTGTGTCAGGAGCTTGGTGCATCTCAGGCCCCACTTGGTGCAGCCTACTCAGCCCGGGAGCAGCCTGGGGCCGCGCTCTCAGCCTTGCGGACGTGCCCTGGGCATCTCACTTCTGGTGTCAGAGACTTTGTAGACTTTGTGGTGTCAAGAGGAGAAAATATTTGAGGATGTGATGGGCTGAGGTCGCACCTTTTGCTCCCAATTGAAACGATTTCCTGAGATCCTGCTGGAGCACAGAGTGCCGCCCTGCCTCATGCATCCCAACCAATGACTTGATGGGCTTAGTGGTCTTTTCCAGCCTCAGTGATTCTGTGATCCGTTGCCTTGGGTGGGGGCTTGTGAGGGGATTCCTGGGAAGGAGCTGGTGCTCATGTGCATGTCTTCATGTCCCTGCAAATCTCCCTTCCAAACTCTGGGGGAAACACCCCCGTGTGCATGCAGCAGCTGCCTGAGGCCCCATGGAGCCTTGCAACTCCTGTCCAGGCAGAACTGGAGTGGGGAAGGGGAGCAAAGCAAACACACTTTGTCCCAGCTATTTATTTTATGCTGGGGTAAGGGATTTTTATTTGCTTCAGACATGCGATGAGTGTGTTACTCAGCCATGACTCGAGAACTTGTGAGCAATAAAGTCATCCTGGAGTCTGCCAAAAAAAATCTTCTTAGCACACCCACCTCATCACACGTTCCCACTGTAGCTACTTCAGCGTGATTGCCGCTGAAACGCGGCTACCTCGAGGGAAGGCTGCGGTAGCCATCTGGGAACTTGCAGCAGTGGCACATGGGTGAACCCAAGCCCATCGGCACAGCACTACGTGGTATCACCTGGCTGGGGACTGGGCCCATTTGCCAGCAGCATCACAGACATGGTGGGCTGGGGTTTGCTCCAAAATCCAAGAGAAAAAAGAGCTGGAAGGATGTGGAGATGTTGTGTAGGCTGATGTAGTCTTTCTCCCACAGCCTGGGTTGTGTCCCAGGCTTGGGATTGTTGGTTCTCCCAGGTGGCTTGTGATAGGATGAGAGGTAATGGCCTCCAGTTGTGCTAGGAGAGTCAGGTTGGGTATTAGGTAAAATTTCCTCTCCAAAAGAGCGGTCAGACGTTGGAACAGGCTGCCTAGAGGTGTCGGAGTCACCATCCCTAGAAGCATTTGAGAAATGTGTAGGGACATGGTCCGTGGGCATGGTGGTGCTGGATTGATGGTTGGACTTGATGATCTTAGGTCTTTTCCAACCTTAATGATTCTGTGATTCTGACCTTTTAGAGTCAAGACCAGCCTCAAACCCCCATGAGGTGAAGAGCTGTGGACCTTCCATCCTGTGGGGAGAGCTGCAGGGAGAGGACCTTCAGGGGCATCTCGTGGGCTCCAGCATCCATGGGGTCTTTTGTCATGTGCACAGCATTGCCAGGATTTGGGCTCCAGAGACCTGCCATTTTGGGATGGCCATCAGCAACATCCTGCATCCCCTGAACAGAGAGGTGGCATGGAGATACGTGCCGTGGTGAGCACTGTTGGCACTGCAGATTGGTGCCAAAATTCCCCTTACAAGGGGCTGTGTGAGAGGGCAAGAGGGCAGGTCTACCCTGTGAGAGCCGTCACCCTCGGGCACCAGGTCTGATGCCTCTGGGACTGGGATGCGATAATGGGATCTCTTTCTTGTGGGGCAGGATAACAGGGTTCCCTCCCTCATGGGGAGGGATAACAAGGCTCCCTTGCTCTGTGGAAAGACCCAGGGTGGGATGTGAGGGTGAAGGACAGGGCTGGAGGCACGTGGTCATCTCCCCATAGGTGGGCAGGGGGAGGTGGGTCCGGGCAGGAGCCCCTCACCTGCATTATCGGGGTAAAAGCCGCCTCCACGAAGGCCTCCTCTCCCCACCCGTTCCCCGCCACGGGGCTCTAAATAATTGATACGCTGATAAATAATAGATCTTGTATTTGCTCCTTCGCTTTTCTCTGCCGGGGCGTGTGCGCTCGCAGCCCGGCGGTGCTGCATTAGGGTTACAGCGATGGGAGCGAGTGTGTGCGTGTGTCGGACGGGGTAGGGAGCTCTGCAGAGGGGAGAGCATTCCGGGGAGATAAAGGGCTGGTTTGATGTGTGTTCATGTGGCGGGGCTGTTTTGCCTTGCATGCCTTTCTCTTTTGCTTTATTTTTTTCCTGGAGTGAAGCCTGGCGCCAGCAGTCTGGAACCAGCCTGACAAGCTTTTGAGTTATGGAAAGGGGGAGGAGGGGGGAGGAGAGAGAAAGAGGGATCGAGAGAGGCAGGGAGGAGGAGGGTGAAGGGAGAGGGAGGCAGCTGGGATGTGGATTATTAGGGGAGAACAAGAATACACACAGGAGGATGGTGGGGTGAGGGCTGGGGGCTACCGGGGCTAATGGGGANGGGGGGGGTCCTGGCCAGCGTTCAGGCTGCCGTCCCATCAGGACATTCCTTTCTGCTGAACGCTGCTGCTCCCGGCCCTCTCCTCCTCCTTTTCCAAGCTGCCGTCGAATCCTTTCCAACTCCCGCGTCCGAACCCGGAGAACTTTGCTCCGTTTCATCTCGCGCCGCCCGCCTCCCCCCAGCCCCGGGCTGTGCTCGGTGCTTTGATCACGCACTGCTTGCACAGAAAGCCCCTGGCCCCAGCGCTTCGCACGCCTGGGGCGAGGGGTCCTGGGCACACAGATCCGGAACCGACAGCCCCTCTGGGCACGCTCTGCCCCACGTTGCCAAAAATCCCTCCGGAAGATGGAGATCCCCGCCTGCCATCGCCTCTCTGATGGGGAAAAGCAGCTGCTGCGATGGTGCTGAGAGCTGGGGGAGAAGGGCTCATTGCACAGTGATGCGGATTTGGCCCTAAATTGGAGAGGGTGGAAGCACCTGTTTGGAGCAGTGAGGGAGTGGCCAGGACAGAGCGCTTGGAAGGGTCCCATTGGGGAACCCAAACAGGGGATGCATGAGCACCATTGGGTGCCCATGAGGAGCTGCTCCACGGCTTTCCATGGCTCCAGAAGCACCCAACATCCCATGCATGGAACATGGATAGACGTTGGTGCAGCTCCATGGCACATTTCCCTCCCAGGTACCCTCTTGAATATCATGTTGCCATGCCATCCCATCACCAAGTTTCCAAGCCCTGGCACATCAGGAAGCTGCTTGCCCAGGCTCTGGGAGGAAATTCAGAGTGCTGGCAAAGAGATGGGGATTTGGAGCTGCCTTTGCAGGAGCTTCGTTCAGTTAGGTTTCAGCATAGCCTGTTTAACTCCGATGACTGGCGAATGTTTGGGAGAAAGGAGTTCTTTATTACAGATTGAAGAGCCTTAGGTCTTTAAGTCAGCTTGTGTGAAGAGACAGTATGTGGGCTCTGAGAAGTTGAGATATCTGAGGGATGGGCAGATCTCACATTGCTCGTACCTCTAAAGGGAAGAAAGAATTAGGGTTTGTGCTCCCAGCTCCCAAACAAAATCCAAGCAGAAACACTGTGAAGCACCACCACCGTCTGCCATGGCTTTGTCTTCACAGAGGAGGTAGAAGGGGGAATACCCAGCTTGCTGAAACCTCCATTACAGGTTGCCTATGAGCTGCAGCTCTTAGGAAAAACACTTCTTTCTCTGGATTTCCAGGAAGCAAAATGTTGCCCTCCGCTGTTTGCAGCGTATCTGGAACAGAGAGCTCGCTGCCTCTGAGCCCGGCTGGTGCCTTGCATCCCTGGCAATGGCCAGGGGCTTGTGGAGGGACAGCTCCTGTCCTGGAGGTGCTGTTCAGACCCATGGGAGGTCCTGTGACCTCCATCAGCCACCACTCACGGGGCACCCACCTGGCAACTTGGCTTAGGCACTTTGCAGGACTGGGTGTGAGTTTGGGTCTTTTCTGGATAGATTTGAGTCTGCTGAAGACCAGTCTCCTCACCCTGTGTGCTTCATAAAGCAACAATCCTAAGCAGCCAAGTTGTGCATCCTTAGACCAAAGTCCTTATTTCTCCCTTTTCTTCTGTTTCTCCTTGGCAACAATTTGACCTCTTTCAGTAACTATAGAGAAACAATGGCAAACCCATCCTCCAGCTCCTCCTTGCTGGAGATGCAACATGGATGGATCCATGATGCAGGTTGGCTTTCATAGACCTCTAACATCTAAATGTTAGGGTCTTAGACTAGTAAATAGAGGGAATAACTGCTGTTATCTGTAGCTGTGGAAACTGAGAGCTGGGCTGCTTATCTGGGTGAAAAGCAGTCAGATCTCGGGGCAGGGATCTCTGCTGGGTGACATGGTTTCTCTTGGAAACCTTTGCTGCATCGACTCCATTTGCACTCTTTGCATCTCTGATTCTTGGGATGCTGTGGAGAGGAAGGCGACCCTCATCCTCTTTCTGCCCAGAAGGTAGAGGAGCAAGTGGGGACAGAGCTGGGGACACAGCCCAGCACCTCCCTGCTCACGCGGGAGTGTGACCCAACAGAGGTGGCAGTTGGAAATCAAACGTAATTCAGGGCTACCAGAGCCAGGGAAGAGTGCAATGAGTCTTGGTGGGGAGACCAACCTCACCTTTCATATTCTAATGCCTTGCCTTTGCCTGATTTGTGAGCTCTGGGGAGTCCTGCTGGGAATTCACTCGAACGGAGGCACACGCTGCCGTCCCTCGGTAAATTACACAGAGATATAATGAAGGAGGAGAAATCAGTTACTCTGTGACTGCGGCTCCCCAGGGGACCTTAATTCAAATATTTGTGGAGCTGAGCAAGTGGGACGTTGGGGAGCCGTGGAGTTGGAGTGTCTCTCGACAGGTTTCTGCAGGTGGTTGGTGGTGACGGGGCCGCGTGCCAGCTGCAGGATCCTTCCCCAGTGGGGCTTTGGGTTCTTGGTGGTGCTTTGGGTGGCGTTAGCCAAGAGGAAGGTGATGGGGGAAGATGGAGCTTTGGTGCTGCATCTTCCTGAAAAAACAGAGGTGCAGGTGGTGGTGGTTGGGTTGTTTCTTGGGTGGTTGGGCTATGGGGTGCTGGGGGATCTGCCCATGGCTGCTGCTCCAGGCTCTGCATTGCCCCAGGGGCTGTGGCCTGGCTGGGGACAGCCAAGCCCTCGACAGGCTTCCTCCAGTGAGAGGGGAACGCAGGGCACGTGTGGGTTTGCAAAAGCAAGGGAAGCTCCTCCCCACTGCCCATATGGCCATTATGTTCAGTAGGGAACATAAAACGGGTTACACACTGCACGGCAGCCGGGAGCGGGTGAACCCCATATTGCTCAACTTAGGCATGAGAAAATGAATTTAGCTCTGGCTCCGTCGCCAGCCTGTTCCTCCTGTGCACCCACAAGTCAGGCTCACAGGGCACGCTGGTGCTGCCAACCTGAGCAAACAAATGGGACCAATGTGCCTGGCAGCAAGCTGCACCAGCAGCCAGGGGTCCTCGCTTTTTCTGGGTGCACACAACACCCATTGGTTCCCACTTGACCCCAATGGCCTACGCTGTGATTCCACAAGATCCCAACCTGAGTGCTCAGAGACACCTCTATGGCTGGAAAATGCAAGAAAATGTGAGCACAAGTTCCTCGCACGCCTGCTTACACGTGCACCAGCTCTGCCAGCAGCACCGTGCCGGCATCCCGCACCGAGCGCGCGGCACCGCATATGCGTGCACACATGCTCGCTCCCAGCAGCACGGCTCAGCTTCGTCTCTGGATGCCATGCACCACGGGGGCAATCCTGCACCCACCTCTCTGCTCCTGCGTGCAAGCCCCCGTGCCCTCCCCTTGCACACGCGGTGCCTCAGGTTGGCGTGCACATGCGGTGTGGATCTGCAGCACGCCAACTGTTGGGAAGGGGAAAAAAAAAACAGATTCAGCCGAGAGAGAGAGAGGGAGAGGTGGGGGGGAGAGAAAGAGAGAGAGAATGACAGACTGCAATCCCCCTTGAGTGCCTATCCTCATGAATATTAATAAGGTGGTAATTAAAATGCAGGGACACAGCAGGACGGATGCAGGCGCTGCCTTCGGAGCGCTGGGAACGGGGGGAGCGCGTCTTTCCAGGCAGGTTTTGATTCCGTTCTCTGATGAAAAGAAGAAAACGGAGCCTTCAACTTTAATCAGTTTAGAATTTTTTTGACACGACATATCTTTAATTGCTGATATTTCTGCTCTCCTCAAACCCGGCTCCACCATCTCCAGTCTAACCAGAGATAACGAACCGCTGTGCAGCGCTGTGGATTTGTGCCGTATTTATGCCTTGATTTGTTTGCTACTTTGCTGGGGTTTCACTTCTTTGCCTCGGGTTGGAGGGCACGGCCCCGGCACTGGTTGTCCCTGCAGCACACAGTGGGGGGCTGGAAATGGAACCCAACATCTCTTTGTGTAGCCCTCTCCCCATAGACCTCCCCTACTGCAGCCATAGGGAAACCCGATTCTTCAGGGTGCTCAACCCTCTCCTTGGCCATGACATCCTCTGGAGGATGCTCAGGGCATCCTCAGAGGTCCATGAGCAAGGGGAACTGAAGCATTCCTTGCTTTTGGAGAAGATCTTCCAATGGGTCTGGTCCATGGATGGAGAATCATGTTGCTGGGGAAATGAATGAAGAATGTTGGTTGGTGCCCAAAGAGAATATCTTGGGTGTGGGAGTAGGACCAGGTGAATGCAGAGATGGGGGTTTAGGAGGGGCTTTCTGGCAAAAAGAAAAAAGAAAGACTCAAAAACACCCCATACCAATATGAATATTTGTTGTAGGTCAAGCCATAGTGTTTGGTTTGGACAGAAAGGTTTTTGGTTTATTGTGTTTGGAGGTTATTTAACTTATTTTTTTAAGTCTCCTCTTTTACATTGAGGTCATCTTTGAGTTGAAAACAGTCGGTTTGTTGGAACAAAAAAAAACAAAGAAAAATCTTTTAGAAAATGCCCAAATACAATTTGTCACATGAGCGATGGAAGGCGGTTTGCATTTTGAAACCTGCCCAGCATACATGCCCTGTGATATCCCTGCGTGCATGGAGAGCTGGAAGAGCAGGGCTGCAGCACCCTGGGGCCCTCGAGGTTTTGTTGACCAGCAGGCCAGTGTTGGAGTGCAATGGGGCCTTCATCACGCATCTTCCTGGAGAGGTGTGGGATCCCCTTCCCTGTATCCAGCACTGGAGCATATTGTCCATGGATCCCCAGCCCACTTCCAGCTCCCTTTGGCAGGAGGAAGTCTCCCTGTTGTCCTGCCCCAAGGCAAGGAGGCAGCTGACCCAGCTTCGAGCTTTGCAAGATTCAGATTATCAACAACAACTGCTGGGTCCAGCTCTGTGTTGCTCTGTTTTCCTCATCTGGGGCAAATAACTCCCTGCGTGGAGGGATGGCAGCTTAATCGGGATGCAGGTAGGGGCTGGAAATGGAGCTGAACTCCTTGGCTGGAAAGGTGCAACCCCAGCTGAAGCTATTTGCTGAGCACTGGCTTTTTGTGACACCCATGTGAGCCACTCCCCTGGGGGTGACATCTCCCACCTCCTCCCCAGGGTGAAAATATCCCTTCTGCAAAGCTGCTCTGCACTGCTGTGAGCCAAGATAGATGGTGGACTGCCACAAAGCCAATCCATCTGGGTGCCTTCCTGCTCATCAGGGTGTTTATCTCTCCATGCTTTTTAATGTATTTTGATGCAGCAGGGTTGGGGAGGGGGCTCTTTGCCTGTCCCTTTTTCCCTTTCAGTAGAGAGGGAGTTGTGGTTTGTGCCTGGGGATGGACCTCTTCTCCTGAGCTGGAGGGGCTGCCCTTGGCCATGGTGGAGCTGTGAACATGAGCATCACTGGAGGACATGGAGGGAAAAATCATTTCTCTGTTTTTTGTTTGTTTGGTTTGATTTTGTTTTGCTTTTTTTTTTTCTTTCCCTTCTGCTTCTCCCCCTCCATCCTCTCATTTCTCCTTTTTGCAGTGCTAAACCAGCTGCTTTGAGAAGAGATAAGGGCAAGGTCTGGTTGGTGCCTGAGCCCCTTTCACCCCAAACCTCCCAACCCTGCCATAAAATCTGTGCTGAAAAATGACCAGGAGATATCAGGTTTGCCACGCAGACACAGTGACAGGGTTGGGACACTTGTGGCAGGGACAGCCCTGAGTGACAGCCCCGGATGCGCCCACGAAGGGCAGGAGTGCAAAACCCTACGGTAGATGGAAGGAGAAGGCGTTGCTTTGCTGTTGAGAGAGAATTCAGATGGCAGAGATGAAATAAAGAAGTGGCAGTGATGTGCAGGGCTCAGCGCCTGCCCGGGGCTGGAGGGCCGTGGGAGGGAGCTTACAGGATGGCCCCGGGTACCGCTTCCCTGTGGCAGCCCTCCAGCCGTCCCCGTCACCCCCCAGTCACATCCTGCTTGTGCTGGCGCGTGCCTCATCCTGCTGCCTGCACTTTCTCAACCCCTTTCCCTCCTGCCAGCGTTTCCTGGCTGCTGAGGTTGCTGCGGGGCCCAGGGAGCAGCAGGGCTGGGGAATTTAGGATCGAGGTGCAATGGGATTGCAGCCTGACGCTGCTCCAGCTCCTGCCCCTCTCCTGCTTACCCCATAGGCTTTGTGGGGCTGCAGTGGGCTGTGCTGTGCTACCTTTAGAGGGGTCCCCCATGTACCCCGTGCATTCATACTGTTGTCTCGAGCCCCAGCAGCCAGGGTGGGAGCACAGTGAGTGCTTTCCCCCTTCTCCCTGATGAGCCCAGGAGGGTGCCATGTGGTGCCCCACATCCCTGGGGCAGTGGCTCTGCCTAGGTGCCTACAGAATGGGATATGCAGAAACCTCTGCTGCTGCAGCGCTGCCAGCGAGGAGCTGGGCTGTGCTTGGGTCCTGCAGAGAAACAAACACTCAGCTCCATCCTGCCCCACTTTACAGCAGAGCTGCCATTTAAGGGAGGATTTGGAGACACCTTCCCCTTTCCAAATCCTTCTTGCCAGCTCAGCCCCCATCTCCTGGTGCGCACCAGACCCCTCTGCACGGAGCATCCCTGCACCTAAAGGGTCCCCACCAGCTGCAGCTCCCCTGGGTCCCTGCTTTGTGCCCGATGCCCTTTCCTCCCCCGCAGCCCCAACCCCAGTGGGGCCACGAGCTGCAGGGAGGGTCGTGTCCTGCACTGGGACGAGCTGTGCCTGGCACGGGCACAGCCCAGCACAGCCAGCGGGGCTGGGGCTGGCGCTGCTCAGCACTGGGCTGAGGTTTCCTGGCCTCAAAGTGCTTCTGCGATGGCCAGGAGATTTCAAGGGGAGCTTTCAGCGGAGCAGGGAGATGCTGCAGTACAGCAGCGAGCAGGAGCTCTGGGGAGTGGGGGTGGCTCTTGCCTCTGCCACAGACTTTCTGGGATAACCTTGGTCCAGGCACTGTGCTTTGCTCGTCCTGCTTTAGAACACAGCCTCAGCTTCTGTGCTGCAGAACCTGTGCTCAGCGCCTGGGTGGAAGCGAGGAGGGCAGAGGGCTCCACACAGACACCTGGATTTTAGCAACTGGGCTCAGCTTTGGGGGACGGGGCAGCTTTCCCCCCCGGGTGTTTTTTTACCCAGGCACAACACTGCCTTTGCTTGCTGCCTGCTCCCCTCCGAGCTGATGCAGAGCCTTGGACGAGAGCTGCTGGCTCCTGCCAGAGCGCTGCACTGCAGCAGCTTTGAGCTACTCACAGCTCCCCATGCCCAGGGTCCTCAGCCCCATGGTGGAACCACTGCCCCAGACCTGATGCCATGGGGCTGCCGTTCCCCCATGACCCCCACCAGCATCCCGTGGGTCCCCATGCTGCACCACTTTGCATGGGCTGAGGCCTGTGCTGAGCTGCAGGCTGGGGTTTGGTGGACAGGGAGTGCCCGAGGCTGGGTGAGGAGCTTGCACAAGCCCCACTTTTTGGGAGCACAGCACCCAGGGTGCTGCATTTCACCCCAACAGGAGGGCAGGGCACATTGGAAGGAGATTATTTTATCCTCCTGGGGCTCAGGGCTGGGTGCTGGCACGGAGCATCCCTCCTTCCCCATCCCTTTCCGCAAGCACAGAGCAGCGTGGGCGGGCACGGAGCCGGCCGGGGCGATGCGGGGAGGTCGCAGCTCTCCGGGGGAGCTCTCTGCTCCCCGCTCTTCTCTCCAGACCACGCAACGGTTAAATTCCTTTCCAGCTGAGCTGGCAAGCAGAGCCCAAGCATATTAGTCAGATCCCTGTAGGGGGTGGGGAGGAGGAAGGAGCGAGCAGCGAGGAGGGGCCGGAGCGCAGCGCGGAGCGGAGCTATTCTCCGGGGCGAGTGCGGGGAGGCAGCGCAGCAGGAGTTGCTGCTTCCCAGAAACTTGATTATTTTTAACCCAGGAAGAAAAAAAAAAAAAAAAAA
>WBMW01003645.1:1031308-1046976 GCA_013396635.1 Penelope pileata | reverse complement strand
TTAAAAAAAAAAAAAAAAAAGGGAGTGGGGGTAAATCTAGAGGAACTGGAAAACGAGGAGTTGGCATTCGCACGCAGCTCTGCAGAGGGGAGCGAAGGAGGGAGGTGGTGAGCGCGGGGTGCCCGGCGCTGCCCTGGGATGGGGATAGCGGTGCCCACGGAGCTGCCCGAGGTCTGGGGAGGAGAGGGCAAGGTCTTCTTTCCTTGCTGAGTCCTCTAGGGGAAGAGCTACCCCATGTAGCTGTGTTGCTGCAGCACCCACACTTTTTTGGAAACTCAGGGTGGCTGCAGCACCAGCCTAGGGCACTGCAAGCCCTGCCTCCTTCCATGACACATCTCATTCTTCTCGGGAAAAATCCTCATTCTCTGAATTTTCAGGTGCTGGTTGGGGCCCGACTGCTCCCCCATTGCATTGCTTGGGGTGGCAGCAGGACCTCCCCGCTGTGCCCAGCCCTGAGGTGCTGTGCTCCATTGGGAACAGCGGCCACAAGTGCTTCCCCGAGCAGGTTTACCATCTTGGTCCTTTGTGGGACCTTGGTCCTTTGTTGGCTGCTGTGCTCTGCTGCAGTGCCCACATCTGCATGGGGCTGAGTTTGTCCACGTGACAGCATCAGAACCATCAGCTCACGGGAGGAGAAGTCCTTGGTTTTGCAGACACGGCCAGGCCTGGTCAGAGGATGGATCCCGTTCCCCAAAGGCAGAGAGGTGACAATGACAAAGGGTTCCGCTGAGCCACATTTGGTTTGGAGCAGGCAGTGGGCACCTCTCAAACTGAGCACACTTCTTAAAAAAGCCCCAAAAGTCAGGGACTCAGTTGCCTGTCCCACGGGCTCTGTGCCCAGATTTGAGGGCAGGCAGCAAAGCCGCAGGCGGTGGGGTGGGATCACTGCTGCTCCCCAAAGCAGGGCACAGCAGAGGCTGGGCACACAGCCTTCCTCCTGCCTCTTCCTCTCTGAGCTGGGTCTCAATGGAGGGTTGGGTTAGGGCTAGGGCACAAATTGGGTGTTTCAGTGGCTGGGAGGAATTCCTGACCCCGGGCCAGTCCTTGGTGTTAGTTCCCTCCTGGGATGCTGTGAAAGACCAATGATGCTCAGCTGCATCCCAGACCTCCAAAGGCACAAAAGCCCCTCAGAGGGCAAAGGGAGGGGATGGGGCAGCTCCTCTGAGAGCAGTGGGGAGGCAGCAGGACTGAGGGGCAGGGAGCAGTAGAGGTATAGGGATATTTCCTGGTATTTTGTATTCCTGTTGTTTCTTAAACCCAGTGGAGCTGAAGAGCTCTGGGTACCTGTGCAGGGGAAGCAGCTGATGTTAGCGCCTGGCATTCACACCCCTCGCAGGGGAACCTGCATGGGTGAGGGCAAAGCACCCCTCCATCCCCATTTACCCTTCTGAGCAGCTCACTCCCTCACTACCCCAAAACCCCTTCTGGGGAGAGCTCCCCCACATCCACAGCCCAAAGGCAGCCGGGGCCGTGCCAGGACCCGCTCCCACCCGCGGGGCTGCGGGGCCCATCACTCCCTGCAGCGGTCAGGGCCAGGGTTCCCGGGGGGCTCGGGGCGATGGAGGGCCCTGTGAGAGCCCCGCGTGCTGCAAGCAGGCAAGCGCTGCTGGCAGGGTATTTTTTTCTTCCTCGCTCTTTGTTAAGCTCCCTTTCAGCTGAAATGGCAATGCCTGGGTGTTCTGAGCTGACAATAATTGCTGCAGTCTAGACACTGTCTGGTATGAGGCACGGGGAATCAAAGAGGCCCCTTCTCTCACTGCGACTTTCACACATGCTCCCTCGCTCGGGCTCCTTCCTTCTCCCTCTCCCATGTTCCCTCGGTCTTTGCCTTTTTTTTTTTTTTATTGCTCCCCTCTATCTGCATCTCGCAGAGATGGAGGAGAAGCGTCAGCATCTTCCCCCCCACGCTCTCCCTCTCCGCCGTCTGTTCTGTGCTCCCCCTCTCCCTCTCTCTCCTTTTCTCATCTGTCTCCTCTCTCTCCTTCCTCCACTCTTACCTTTATGCTATTCCCTTCCTCCCAAAGTTAGCAGAGAAGGGAGGGTGGGGGCTGGCTCTGCCGGGCTTTAACTCCTTCCTCGCCCTCCTGCAGCTCTGCCCTTCCCCTGAGCCCCTCTGGCTGGGGGGGGTCCCTGCCCGCCCATTCCAGCAGTGCTGCACGGATGCAGGAGGTGTCTGCTGGGGCCGTGCTGGGTTGGATGTGTTGGAGCCATGGGATACCCCATGCACCTCCATCCCAGTGCCATGGAATCACCTCTTCTTGCACCACCACTTCACCACCACCATTGCCCATGGGACACCCTCAGCACCGTGGTGATGCAGAGCTGGGAGGTGCCAGAGCTGCTGGGCTCCTCCATCACCTCTGTGCCCAACCAGAAGGCATTTGGGAGATTTGGGAGGGCAGCCCCCGCCGCACCACCACCACCACCACCACCACCACCACGCTGCTGGGGAGCAGCACCCTCAGCCTCCAGGCGCTGCTCAGATATCTGCTGGGGCACAGACATCTCAGACATCTCCCAGCCATAGGGAACCCATCCCTGGGAACGTGGGGACTTGGGTTGCTCCTTCCCAACTGCAGAAACCCAAAGGGCGATGTCCAGCCCCGTGCCCACACCAACCTTGGGCTGGAAGATGGGAACTGGGCTGTCGTGTTGCAGTGGGATGCAGCGTGGTCAGCTCCAATCATGCCCCGGAATTGGGCTCCTGTGCTCTAATGCTCTTAACAGATTGTTGCCAGCTCACTTCTGGGCTCCTGTTAATCTCTGATCCCTGTGCAAATGATGTTTTTTCTGCAAAGCCCGACTAAATAGCGTCAAAATCTTACATGCATGCTTTGATTGCTGTCATATCGCAGGGACAGGACCGCAAATGCTTTCACTGAAGGGGAAACTGAGGCAGGGGCTGGGGCTGCCATGCAGGCAGCATCCATGGGGCCACGCAGTTCTCTCCATGGGATGCAGCTTTCAGGCTGAGCATTCACAGAGCAGCTCTCCCTGCAGCCCCGCTCGCATCGCCCAGCAGCTCGGTGGTGGCCACACTGCTCTGCCTACCACGGAAAAGTCGCATTAGGAAAGTATGCGATGTATTTTTAACTGTCTATAATGCAATTTAGCAGCTGGAAACGAGGAAGAAAGCCAACCCCGTGCAAGCAGCCAGAGCTCTGCTGTCTGCAAGTGAGCACTCGGTGGACTCGGTGTTTTGCAGTACGGTCGAGGGGACCTTGTTTGGGCAAAGGGCAGAGAAGAGCCTTCTCCTCGAAGCAGGAGTGCAGGAAGGGGGCCAGCAGCTTGTAGCACGCTTGTCCCCAAAAGCCACCATGCCATCCAGATGTCACTGCTGAGCATGGCCAGGTCTGAGTCCCTCAGAGCTGGGTGCCGTGGTGGTGCTGCGGGGCTGGGATGCTTCATGTGATCTGGCAGTGGGGTGTCCAGAAGCTGAGCTCTTCTGAACATCTGCTCTGCACTGCAGGCACTGAGCACAGGGAAAAATGTCCCCTGCTGTCCCCAGGTTCTGCCTCCATCCTTCTGCTCAGAGGGCTTCTCCCCTCCGCCAAGGTCCCCAAAACAGAGGGCACATCCCAGGGGCAGCCCTGTGGCAGGAGCTGGCTGTGCCCCAGCAGCACGGGGATGGATGCGTGCAGCTGGTTGGGATGTGCAGCGTGGTGACAACAGGCACGGGACAGCCCTGGCAGTGTGGGGAGGGACCCGCTGCTGCTCCTGGCTGCCTGCTCAGAGCTGCTGCTCTTTGCACTCCTCTAGGGGTTGATCCAAAATTTCCCCATGGTGGCAGTCGTGGCCAGGACCCAGTGTTTGCCTGGGATGCATTTTTTGTTGGTTTTCACTGTCCCAAAGCCAGGTGTGCTGAGCTGGTGCTCGGCTCATACTCACACGTGTGGGGTGTGTTAACACTGCTGTTCCCAGGGGCAGAAAGAGCTTCCCAATGTCACCGGTGCCCTCCGGAGCCCCACTGAAGGCTGGGGGGTGGCTGTGGGGCAGCAAACCCCCAGGGCTTTGGGTGAAAGGGTTGGGGTCCCTTTTCCCTGAGGACCCTCACGGCAGCTCCAGGCTCAGGGTCCCGCCGGATGGATGGACGCTGGCTGATAAGGCAGAGCGGCTCAAAACAGTGCTGTTAGTTTGAAGCTTATCTCTAATGAAAACAGACACAGAGGGAAGGCAGGGACATGGCAGGGGGGGTTGCACCCAGCATGGTGGGGCTGGGGCTGGGTGATGCTGTGCAGCAAAACGTGGCCGGGCTGGGAGCCCAGGTGGCTCCGGCACGAGGTGCAGTGCAGGAGGAGCATGAGGTTATGTGGAAGGTCTGGGGCAAATCCACAGAACCGGGGCAAAGCTGTTGGGTCCCACACCTGGGGAGGGAGCAGCTAGCTGGGGCGGCTGCAGTCCCCGTTCCGAGCCCACCCTGAAACTGAGGATTGCCCCTATGGGATTTATTATTATTATTTTAATTATGGGCTCAATGAGGAAGAAAAACCTTGAAACCAAGGAAACAAGGGAGACAAAAAGGAGAAAGTCGGCTCCTGCACGGCAGCGTGTGCTGACCGCAGCACCTTGGGGTGAGGGTGGGTGCTGGCCTGACCCCCCCTCAGCTCGGAGGCACAAAGGTGACCAGGCTGAGATGTGACAGAAACAGGAGAAGGCGAGAGGGAGGGAATCCTGCGGGGCTAGGACGGACGGAGGGGTGAGTGCTGTAATGAGAAGGATTGAAACACCCTGGGAGGATGTGTGCCATGTCCCCATGCAGCCTCCATGGCAGAAGGTGGGGTCCTCTGAAAGGGGCCTGGGAGGAGGGAGCAGGAGGGAGATCTCCCACCTCAAAGGGGCTTCAGCTGCAGCTCTGGCCAGACTCCATCTCCCTGCTGAATTCACCAAACCCAGGATGCTCAGAGAGCCTCTTCCACCCTCTCCTGCTCTCTGTGCTTTGCTCATCCCAACCCATCCCAACGCTGCAGGAGCACTCAGGATGGAAGAGGCAAACAGAGGTTGTAGGGGAAGCTGTGGGGCACAGAGCAGCTGTGTTGCCTCACTGAGCTCACCAGAGAGGGACTTTCCAGACACAACTTTCCCAGTCCTAAAGTTACAGGGTACTGACACTGGGAAAAACACGTGATGAGTTGCGTGTGCGTGGATGTAGTCACGGCTGTGCCAAGCACATAAATCACAGCGCTTTGGGCTGAAGGCTGCACCCAAGGACATCCCTCCTTACCAGATTTGGACATTTCCCCCAAACAACCTCGATTTTCCCCCACTGAGTGGCAGAGATGTGTGCTCTCCATCTCGGCATTCAGGTCCCCATCAGGGCTGTGTCATGCCATGGGGTGCATGTCCCCATCGCTCCATGTCCCCATCGCTCCATGTCCCCATCCCTCCCCGTCCCCCAGCCCCGCTCCAGCTGCCCCAGAGCTGCATGCTGCCGGGGGACCGTAACTTGATATTTCCCTGCGTGTCCCCCAGAGGGTTTTTTCCATTACACACGCAGCGCAGAATGGAGCTGCCTGCGCCCGGCACCCCCGCCTGCAACCTCTGGCACCGCTTTTCCAGCGGCACATTGTGCAAATGTAACCTTTCAGCAAGCCACTCCTACGGCAGGAAGCCGTGGGGCCTCGGCTGCTGCCAGGAACGCAGCCGGCTCGGAGCTGGAAGGCAGCCCGTTAATCAGAGCCGGCTGACAGCAAAGCACACATCCTGGGCAACAGATTTCTGCTCCCGCTCCCTCGCGCGCTCAGCATCGCCGTTCCTGCACCGCTCTGCTCGCTGCGGCTCGGCTGCTGCTGCCAGCCTTCTGCCTTCCTCCTCTTCCTCCTCCTCCTCCTCCTCCTCCTGGGGTGTCTGTGGGGTTTGCTCCTTGCAGGGGGCTGCGCCCACCCATGTGCTGTGCATGGTGAGCGCTGCCAGCCCGGGGCTGGTGGGTTCCCCCTGGGAATGGGGGACAGGTGGGTGCTGACAGCACCCCCTGCCATCAAACCCTGCACCCACACCGCAGCATCGTACCCACTGCCACCTGGCAGCACTGTGCCCAGGGTGCAATCCTGGGTGATGGAGACCCACGTGTGGCTATAGGATGTGGGGCACGGCCCCCATTCCGGACCCCTCCCAGCCATCCCCAGGTGTCGGGATGGGGTCTCCCAGCAGTGCCACCCAGCCCTGTGCTCGCTGGGACGTGCCTTGCCCACCTGCAGCCCACTGGAAAAAACAAATGAGAGCTTTTGTTTGAGCTCAGCCCGTACCCAGGCTCTTTCCAGGTGCCCCAATGCATCTGTGAAGCCCAGCAAAGAGCAAAACCTGGGGGAGAAGCTCTGCCATCACCATCCCCATGCAATGGGCTCATGCTCCCAGGGCCAGCACCAGGAACATCTCTGTTATCCTCCATGTCTGCTTTCTTCCTAGGTTTGAAGCACTGAAGTGCTGCATTGTAGCATCTGTTTTTGTGGTGTTTCCAGCCCAGCTGGAAGCGAGAGGCACTAGAAGTGGAGAGATGAGGGGAAAAAAATCGCTCTGGCCAGATTCCATCTTCCTGCCAAATTCACCAAACCCAGGATGCTCGGAGAGCCTCTTCCACCCTCTCCTCTCTGCGCTTTGCTCATCCCAACCCATCCTCTTGTGGTCAGATTGCTTTCAGGACACCGCACAGAGCACGGCCGTGCTGCTGGCGTCGGGGCCGGGCAGATGATGCCATTGCTGAATTTATTCCACTTTTTCCTCTGGTTGCGAATTGTCCGGGAGCAGATGGCGATTTTCTCAAGTGTATCCGTTATTCGAAGTCACTCACTGAGACAGCGATGGCTCACACAAATCCGGGGCCCCCTGCAAAGCCATCATTTGGTCCTTCCATCTGCCCAGCCACCGCGTGCGGCGTGGGCTCCGCTTCAGCCGGCTCCATCGAGCCGAGCGCGACGTCCCCTTAACTGTGGGACACGGATCCGTGACGGCCGGGGCAGCCTGTAGGGTGGGAAGCTTTTAGGGTGGAAGCACGTAGGGTGGAAGCATTTGGGGTTGGAAGGATTTGGGGTGAAAGCTTTTAGGGTGGGTGCATTGGGTTGGAAGCATTTGGGATGGAAGCATTTAGAGTGGGAGCATTTAGGGTGAAAGCTTTTAGGGTGGGAGCATTTGGGGTGGGAGCATATAGGGTAGAAGTATTTGCGGTGGAAGATTTTAGAGTAGAAGCTTTTAGGGTCAAAACATTTGGGGTGGAAGCATCTGGGGTGGGAAGCATTTAGGGTGGGAAGCATTTGGGCTTGGAAACATTTGGGGTGGGAAGCACCCATCCATCCTGGCACGCCCTGGTACCACATGGCAGGGGATCTTTTGGGCCGCCCTGTTCATTAGGGAAGGCTGCCAGGAGTGTTTAGGATCTGAATCCCAACATTGCTGGATTTGAGGCCGTGCTTGTGTGGCACATTCCTGTGCCATTGATGGGTGAGACCAACGCGGATGTCACCACGGAGGTGCCCAGTTGCAAACCGGGGACGCGCTTCTGCTGAGGAGGGAGCAGGGAGGATTTCTCTTGGTCTCCATTCCCCAGCTGGGAGCCTTGGGGGAATGGATGCTTGGAGTGCATGCAAACACCACAACAACCCCAGGACCCTCTCTGCGGCTCCGTGCTCAGCACCCCCAGGGCAGTGTCACCCCCAGGGCAGTGCCACCCCCAGCGCTCACCCGGTGACCCCTGGAGCTGGGGGGACCCTCTCCTTCTGAACCCAAAGATGGGCAGAGCCAGGGAAATGCTCCAGGCCAATCCAATGCCTCATCCTTGCTGCATTTTCCCATCTCCCCCTCCCAGCCCTCTCCCTTTGCCCCCCGTGGGATGCGGCCGGGGGGGCTGGGAGCCCCTCGCTGTGTAACCGGAGCTGCGGGACCCCCTGCGCTGCGCCAGGAATGCTGCGCCGGGGGCTGCGGGGGGCTGCCAAAGGGGGAATGGCTTTGAAATGCAGTTTGCTCTCCNCCTCCCCATATCCTGCAGCCTTTTGTTTCCAAGCTTTTGTTTGGGAGGTGGAGAAGGGGCCGGGACCCCCCAGGACACCCATGTGGATGGGGTCTGGGATTCTGAGTGTGGAGAAGGGGCTGTGTGCCCTGTCACAGGGCTTGGCGACATCCCTGGGCCCCCTCAGTGGGTGCTGGCTGCTGTCCCCTTCCCTTCTGCCACGGTTTTGGTGCTGCCACCAAGGGACCCACCTAGGGACTTTTTGTTTTGCATCCCTGAAGCCCCTGTATGGCTTCAGGCAGTTTCCTTTTGGAGCCAAAAAGTTGGGGAAAAAACCTTTGGAGGGTCAAACAACCCCCAGATGCCCAAGGGAGTGCCAGTGCTGACCTCCACCATCAGCACCGCTGTGCTGTGCCAAAGAACCGCCTGGATTAACCAAAAATGGTGAGACTCAAAATGACCCCACTGGACACCAGCACCTGGCTGTGCCCCGGGCTGAGGAGTACAGGGAAAGTGGGAGCACTTTGCATTCTTGCTTTGGACCAGAAATTGCAACAATGACAAGAACAACATTATTTTTGTTGTTTTTGGAAATGGGAAAGCATCCCTAGGGTGGGCACAAACCTTGTGGCCCATGGGGCTGGGATGTCGATGCTGGTCCGACCTCTCCAAGGCACAGAATCATGGAATATCCCAAGCTGGAAGGGACCCATAACTATCATGGAGTCCAACTCCTACCCGTGAAAACAATTGAGGAGGGAGCATGAAGACAACAAAAACCTCTTTGCTTCTCCTCCTTTCTCCGTGATGCTCCGGAGGTGGGGGATGCCCCACTCCCAGGTGCTGTGGGCAGGGACACCGCTCTGCCATTGGGGCTGGAAGGGAAAAGTTGGGATGCGGGCAGATGGGGTTGGGCATCCTTTCATCCCGCTGCGTTGGGGCTGGAGGCATGGAGACCCCCCCGGGGATGTGGGGCAGCACCCAGCCCTCGGCCGCACGCTGCGTCCCCGGGGGAGCGCGGCCCCGCAGCCCCGCACCGCGCTCGTCACCCAGACAAGAGATCAATAACTAATTTCACTGCTGCAGCAGCGCGGGTTTTTTTCCAATAATTGTGAGCCGGCGGTTGGGAATGAGGCTCTCAGCACCGCTCCACACTAACCTGCACCCGATCAATCGCCGCACCGCTGGGGCAGCAGGAAAACTCATTTTTCTCTTTTTCTTCCCTCTCTGCCGCCTCCTCTCGCTCCCTCCCCTGGCAGAGGGGCTCCGCTCCATGGGGCTGCGTCCCCCCACCCAGGGGGGCTCTTGGTCCCATTGCCCACAGGACAGACCCCGCGCTGAGCATCGGCACAGCATCTCCCTCGAGGAGCTCCCATTGGGAGCCCTGCTGCTGGGCTGTGCCTTTTGGTGGCCATTTGGTGCCTTTTGGTGGCCCAGAACTCGCCTTTATATTGGCAGCGATGCAGTGGGGAATCTCTGGGGTTTTGTATTCTTTGAGGTTCTGGGGCATGAGCCCTTCTTCCTTGTTATCCCTCGTTAACCCTCTTTCTACATGTACTCAGCAAACGGTGTAAGGGTGGGGTGTTCCCTGCCTGGCCGTGGCCCTGGGTGCAGCTCCAGGTCTGGGCCATGGGGATGCTCCAGGGGTCTGGAGAGGAGTGGAGGGCACAGCCTTCGCTTCCCACTGTTGAAGGCTGTAGGGCCACCATGCTGCCACCAGGGGCCACCATGGTACCACCAGGGGCCACCATGGTGTCATTGGGAGCCACTGTGGTACCACCAAAGGACAACACAGAGCCACCGAGGGCCACCACAATGCCACTGAAGGCCACCACAGTACCACCAAGAGCCACCAGGGTGATATTAAGGGCCACCACAATGCCATGAAGGCCACCACAGTGCCATTGAGGGCCACCACAGTGCCGTCAAGAGCCACCACGGTACAACTGGGGACCACCATGGCGCCATTGAGGGCCAACAAGGTGCCACCAAAGGCCACCATGGTACCACCAAGGGCCACCACAGTGTCGTTGAGGGCCACTGTGGTACAACCCAAGGCCACCACATTACTACTGAGGGCCGCCATAGTGCCACCAAGGGCCACCAAGGTACCGTCAAGGGCCACCACAATACCACTGAGGGCCACCATGGTGCCATCGAGGGCCTTGGTGCAGGGAGACAGGTGCTTCCCACTGAGCATGCAACCCTGGTGCCAGCTCCCAGCTCCCCCTTTCCCCACCAGCCCTAGGGGTCTCGAGACCCCAGCGTGGGTCAGAGCTTCACAACCAAACCCTGGCACGGTGCTGGGTGAGCTCTGGCCAAGCCATGGCTCTGTGAATTGGACACTTGCACCCGCTCCCATTTGCTGCGCTCAGGGGCTGCTGTGCTCTCCTCCTGGTGCCCCATCCCCATGGCTCCCAGGGGTGGGGGCAGCAGGGGGGGCTCACGGAGCCCCGCTGCCCACACGGCTCCTTTAAGAAGCCCACAACCAGCTCCAGGAACGAGCTCAAGGTCACAGCAGGAAACCTGCGGACTTGGCAGCGAGGAGAGGAGAGCGGGCGGAGGGGAGGAGGGAGGAGGAGGAGGGAAGCAACCGGAGATAAAACCCAAATTCCGGCTGGGGAGAGAGGAGCAGGAAGGTGGGGTGCAGGGGTACCCAACCATGGGGTGCTCAACCACGGCACCTCGAGACCTTTTGCCATGTCCCTTGGTGCAGTGCCATGTGCCAACAGCTGTCGGAGCTCAGGACAGCCCCCTGTGTCCCCTGGTGTCCCCTGGCAGCCTGGAGCTGTCCCATCCCACGAGGTCTCCCAGCTCCATGGGAGCAGTGGGATCCGCCAGGCTCAGTTCTAAGGTAGCAGCTCCTGGAGCCTCTGCCTTCCTTCCAGGTCAGGGGAAATTTGGAGCCATCCTCACCGGAGAGCACAGGGGGAGAAATACATTGTAAAGCCCAAAGCCAGGAAGTTAGTGATGATAAGAAAAACGCCCTCAATAGTTCATGGTTTTCATCTCTTGGTGTTGCAGCTCACCTCACCGTGCCAGGGGCCAATGCACCCTCTGGGAGATGTGAAATTGGCAAAGCACCAGAACGAGGAGCATCCTCGGGGCATGGTCCTGCCCCATGGCCACAGCACGTCCATGGGCATGGGGCAGCGCTGCTGGGGGCTGTGGGGCACCAATGGGGCACCAGTGGGGCAGCCCCAGGGCAGGGCTGGGGCTGGGGCTGGGAGAGGTGGCAGCGGCTGCTTCTGGGCTTGGTTTGGAGACGCCCAATTTTAATTTTCATCAGCAGAATTAATCTGCGGAGCCGTTTTCCCCCCTCCCCTTCCTTTCCTCCCCGGTTTCGACGAAGAATTTGATCGTTCTCCCAGGAGCTCGGCACCATTAACATTCACTCCTGGCGCGTGCGAGTCGCGCTGCATCGCTGAGCGCAGCCCTCGCTGGCACTGCCCGGGGGATCGGGGATGTGGGCACGGGCTGTGACCTCCCCAGCAGCCCCAGCCCTCGGCCTGGCACTGTCCTCACCCCCCCTGCAGCTGGGGAGGGGCTGCCTTATTGCTGTGACTGCGTTCTTGTAGGAAAACGAAGGGCATGGAGGGGAGGAGCAGGGGGTGCTGCTGTTCCCCTGCTCACAGCCGACCTCAGGCACTGCCCTGGGTGTGTGCAGGGGAGTCAGTGGGAAATTTGGGATTTCCAACAAAAAAGTGCTGTGGGGGCAGGACCCAAACTGGGGGCCAAGAGCAGCACCAGGTCGTGCAAGGCGTGGTGTTCTAAGCGATGCAAATTGGTAACCGTGGGCTGCCCCAGGGTTGCACAAAAGTTGTGAGGTTTGGTTTTTTTCTTTAATAAAGATTAACAAAGATGAATTAACTCCTTATTGTTGTTATTGTCTCTATCACTATATCACTATCACCAGCTCTATCACTGTCACTATCACCATTGCCATTACCATTGCTACTACTACTGCTACTACTAGTATTACCATTGCTGTTACTACCACCATCGCTACCATTACCATTGCTACTGCTACCATTACTATTACCACTACTCTTACCATTACTATTGCTACAATTACTATTACCACTACTCTTACTGTTACTATTGCTACCATTACTATTACCACTACTCTTACCATTGCTGTTGCTACAATTACTATTACCACTATTCTTACCACTGCTATTGCTGCCATTACTATTACCACTACTCTTACCATTACTATTGCTACCATTACTATTTCCATTACTCTTACCTTTACTATTGCTACCATTAGTATTTCCACTACTCTTACCATTGCTATTGCTACCATTACTATTACCACTACTCTTACCATTACTATTGCTACCATTACTATTTCCATTACTATTCCCATTACCATTGCCACTACCATTGCTGTTAACCATTACCACTACCATTACCATCACAACTTGCTTTTCCTCCTTTCTGGCCATGCTGCTCCACGAGGACAAGGAAACATCCACCAAAACGAGAAGCCAAGCGCTCTATTTTTAGTCTTAGTTTAACGAGCAGTAATTAATAAGAGCATAAACTCTAATGCCAAAATGACACAAACTGCAGTGCCTGCAATGAATGTTTGGGACCTGTCTGTGCTGGGATTTACAGCCACGTGGTTTCATGGTGCTAAATCATGGCTCAAAGTGCAGGGATCAGCGGAGCTGCTGAGCTCATGGGGTGCCAGGCTGTGCCATACCGGGTCTGGCTAAAACATGTGGTGACCCTCCTGTCCCCAGCACCCACTTCTGATGCCACCAAGAGAGGAGTGGCTGCAGCCAAGAGCAGAACCTCTGCTTGGACACGCAGCTGCTCACACAGGGCTTTGCCTGACAGTCAGCATCTCCCATCTGCACCTCTGGTTAAGCTGAAAATGTCATGCTATAAATGGTTAAAAGTGCATGAGACCTCCTTGGGTGGGAGGTGTGGATGTGCTCAGTGCTCAGAGCAGTGGTGCTCCCACCCCACGATGGCTTTAACCATAGAGAACCGAAGAGGGACCGGACCGTCACCCTTGCCTGCAGCCAACACATCCCACACGGCACGAGCGAGGTCGGGAGTGGAACCCGGGGCTGCTGCTGTGCCCGTGGGCTGGAACAGGACAGGAGCTGATTTCCAGCCCTGTGCTCAGGGCTTTGTGCCAGAGGTGTGCAGGGAGCTGGGGATCATGTGCTGTGCCCCGAGGTGATCCCACTGGCTTGGGGACCCCATGGGGCTGCTCTATGGCGCAGCTCAGGGGACACACTGACACCTCTTGAGGGGGGCTCAGGTCTGCCCAGTGATAGGCATTGAGGACAGATCCAGGACGAGTTTCCCTCTCCTTTCTCCTCAACAATGTGTGCTGGAGGGAGCTGTTACCTGCCTGCCAGCTGCTGCTCACAGCCACCTCAAGGCTGAGCAGCATGGCCAGAACAAGCTGGCATTGGCAGCTGGGAGACTGCTTCGTGCACACTGCATCCTCCAAGTGCACACTGCATACATTGCATCCTCCCAGTGCTCAGACTGCATCCTCCCAGTGCACACTGCATACATTATTGCATCCTCCCAGTGCACAGATTGCATCCTCCCAGTGCATCCTCCTGGTACTCACACTGCATCCTCTCACTGCACACACTGCATCCTCCCTCTGCACTCTGCATCCTCCCCAGCGTACTCACTGCACATTGACAGGGACGGGACCACAACACCCCACGGAGAGCACTGGGTCCCCCATTCCCCCTCCCTCCACCCCCAGTGCTCAGCCCCATTTCGGGAGGGCTGTGAGCACACAGTGAGGGGTCAGGGGGTGTTGTGATGCTGTGGGTCAGGGGGGCTGCAGGGTGGATGGAACACCCCTGGTCAGGCTCTGGGTGTCCCGGGGTGGGCATCGTGCTGGGGTCGGCTCCCCAGGCACCACCACGCAGCTGTGCAGAGCCGTGCTGCCCATCATGGAATTTTAATTTGGCGAGTTGAGTTCTTTAAACAGTGCGAACTTGCTAAGTGCTTTGCATATTTTATACTCATGAGTAACATTTATCAAACAGAAAGTACAATTAATCAAATAAGGAGCTTTTGTAACTCGGAGCAGTTTCCCTTCGCCCTCCCCTCTCCCTCTGTGCCCCCTCCTCTCCCCACACCCTGGGGTCGGGGGGGGCTGAGCCATGGCCACTGCTGTGTGCCCCTCCCCCTTGTTCTCTCCCTCCCCACTCTACCATATATACACATAAAAATATATTTAATATAAGTATGGATACATTTATGTGTGTGCATATATATGCATATATCCACATCCATATACCTATGTCTAACACGTGTGTAAATACACATGCATATAGGTACAGTCTATGGTGTGCTGTGCCTGTCAATGTATATATAAGTGTATACATGCACACATAGTATATATGAGTGTATATATGCGTACATACATGGTCCAGCTACACTCTCTATATGTACACATGCACACATGCACACAATACTGTGATATTATACACACAGTCTATAGAGAGAACTTATATATACATGCTATATCATCTATTAACCAGTATCTATCCTCTAATATCTAGTATAGTGTATAGCATATAGGATACAGCATATAGCATAAAGTATATAGTATATAGTGTATAGCATATAGCATTCCAACTCAGGATGTTCTCTGTTCTTTATAGTACACAGTATATAGTATATAACTTATAGTATATAGCATACAGTACATAGCATATAGTATATGTTATACAGTGTATAGCATATAGCATAAAGTAAATAGTATATTAGTAAATAGTATATAGAGTATAGTAAATAGTATATAGAGTATAGGAAATAGTATAGAAAGTATAGGAAATAGTATATAGAGTATAGTATACTAGTAAATAGTAAAGTAAATAATAAAAGTAAACAGTATATAGAGTATAGTATATAGCACATAACATTCCAACTCGGGGCATTCTATGATTCTATATAGTATGCAGTATATACCATCATGCAAATAGCACACAGTATGTAGCATATTGCACATAACACATGGTATACAATATATAGCATGTAGCATAAAGTAAATAGTATATAGTGTATAGCACATAGCATACACAGAACTTATAGCAGTCCAACTCAGGATATTCTATGAGTTGATGTAGCATGCAGTCTATAGCATAAAGTAAACAGTATATAGTGTATAGCATGCAGCACACAGCATGCAATCTATAGCATATAGCAAATAGTCCCTAGTGTGCAGCATAGGCTATCCAGCACACTGCTCTGTGCCCTGTGTCCCCCCAGTGTGTTGGGGCCATGAGTGGGGCACACGGAGGGATGCATCTTGCTGATCACCTGGAACAACATGTGCAGCCCCGGCCAGCTCTCCTCCAAACGATAGTGTGAAATTAATTAGAATTAATTAATCAGAAAAGGGTAATAAGGGTGATTGAGCACCTGGGGAAAAAAAAATTCTGGAGTGTTTTAGTGATGGTGATTGCCCTGAATGGGAGGGAGCAGGGGGAGTGTGAGAGGAAGTGTGTGGGGTGGGATGGGGACTGGGGGCTGCTGTGTGCGGGGACACTGTGATGGGAGTGAGGCTGGGAGAGGGGAAGGGACAGGGGAAGGGGAAGGGGAAAAGGGACGAAGGAAAAGGAAAAAAGGAGAAGGAAAAGGGGAAAAGGGAAAGGGAAAAGAAAGAAGAAAAGGAACAGGAAAAGAGGAAAAGGGAAAACAGGAAAAGGGAAAAGGGAAAAGGGAAAAGGGAAAAGGGAAA
>WBMW01003645.1:1017683-1030814 GCA_013396635.1 Penelope pileata | reverse complement strand
AGAAGGAGAAGGAGAAGGAGAAGGAGAAGGAGAAGGAGAAGGAGAAGGAGAAGGAGAAGGAGAAGGAGAAGGAAAAGGAAAAGCATTGCCAGGCAGTGTGGAGCCACAGAGCCCATGGCCGTGTCGGTGCTGCCCCATTCCCACCCGGTTTGCACTCAGGGCCGGAGATGCAGCAGCGCGGGGCACAACCGGGCGCTGTCCGCGGCCCGGCCTCGCCGCCAGCGCTCCCGCGGCGCTCCGTGACCCGCTGCGCGCTGTCTGTTCTGCGGTGCCCATTGCACGCTGCCCGTTGCACGCTGCCCATTGCGCGGTGCCCGTTGCGCGGTGCCCGTTGCGCGGTGCCCGTTGCGCGCTGCCCGTTGCGCGGTGCCGGAGCGCGGGAGGCAGCGAAGCTCCAGCACAGCGGGACAACAGCGCCCCCTGGCGGCCGCGCTGCGGCACAGCGCCCCGGTAGCGGACGGCGCCGAGCGAGGGGGCGGAGCCACCGCTGCCCCTGAGCCCCGCCCCTCCGCCACGTGACCTCGCTGTGACGTCACGCCGAGCGCCGGCGCCCGGTTGGTGCGCGCCGCCGCCCGTCACGGCGCGTGGACGCGGCCCGAGGTAGCGGCGCGGGGTCGGGGGGCGGTGGGCAGCGCTGGGCCCCGGCAGCGGCGGTCGTGGGGGGGTCTGGAAGCGGCCGGTGGAGAGGGGGAGCGGGGAGCGGCGACACTGGGTCCCCGCCACACCGTTCTAGGTCGTTTGAGGCCTTTCTGCGTTCCCCTGACCCCCCCACCCCAGGGCCCAAACCGCGCTGGTGGGGCCCTCAGTGCCCCCTCAGCGTGCGGTGCCCCCTGAGACCTTCTGCGTTAACCCCCCGCCCCAAAGGGAAGGGTCCTGGGCACCCCCAGTGCTGCCCAGTGGGGTCCTCATGCCCCCAGAGCCTGTGTCACCTCTGCCACCTGCTCCACTCATCTCATGTCTGTCACTTGTGTCACCTCTGCCACGTGTCAGCTGTGCCACCTCTGCCCCCTGGCAGCAGTAGGGCGGGGGGGGGGCGCACACCAGCACGGGGCTCCCAGCCCCCAGCTCAGGCACTCCCTCCTTTTTGTTCTCCCCCGGAGGTTTTTAGGGTTTGAAATAGCCCTGGAGGGGGTGGTGAAGGGGTGCCAGCCCCAAGTTGGGGTGTTCACAGAGCTGATCCCTGCGGCCATGGCACTGACACGGGGAGGGTGGTGATGCCGTGCCCCTGGGGGGGCTCACGGGGGGGCTGCTTTGTGCCTGACTGTGGTTTTTCCCCTCAGAGGAGCAGTGAGTCCTGCACGGGCGCGTGCCCCCAGCCACCATGACGAGCGAGGTGGTGGAGAACGAGTTTGAGTTCTACTCCAAGGCAGAGAAGTACTGGAAGGATGTGCCCGCCACGGTGGATGGCATGCTGGGGGGCTACGGGCACATCTCCAGCATTGACATCAACAGCTCCAGGAAGTTCCTGCAGCGGTTCCTGCGGGTAGGTGACATGAGCACCTAGAGCCCCATCCTCCTCCCAGGGTGGAGATGGGCTCCATGGGCTCCCGTGGGGTCGCCCCATTTCTCCCCACGCTTTGGAGCTCAGCCCCTCAATGCTGTTGTTCCAGGATGGCCCCAACCGAACGGGAACGACCCGTGCCCTGGACTGCGGGGCCGGCATCGGCCGCATCACCAAGCGCCTGCTGCTGCCCCTCTTCAAGACAGTGGACATGGTGGATGTGACTGAGGACTTCCTCACCAAGGCCAAGAGCTACCTGGGGGAGGAGGGCAGGCGAGTGCGCAACTACTTCTGCTGTGGCCTCCAGGACTTCAGCCCTGAGCCCAACTCCTACGATGTCATCTGGATCCAGTGGGTCATCGGTGAGGCTCGCTCGGCTTTGCAGGGTGTCACTGGGCTGTCCTTCATCCCCAGGTGCCCCACGTGCACAGGGAGGGCTTGAGGAGAGCTGGGGACTGCGGTAACAGGTGTGAGTGTCACAGCACGGATGGGTTGGGGACCTGACCCACAGAGGGGCAGTGGGAGGACATTGCAGTGTGGGGTCTTTTCCTCCAAACCCTGAGGCCGAGGCAGAGGCATGGGTTGGACAGAGCTGGACTGAGCTCACGGGATGCAAGCTGGGCATCCCCAGGCTCTCCCTTGGTCAAATATTTGGCTGCATGGATCAGGAAGGATCCCAACTGCAGCCTCCCCTCATCCTGAGGGTCCTGCACCCACTAACACCCGCTCTGCCCCCCAGGACACCTCACTGACAATCACCTCTCCGACTTCCTGAAGCGGTGCCGCGCCGGCCTGCGGCCCAATGGCATTGTGGTCATCAAGGACAACATGGCTCAGGAGGGCGTCATCATGGACGATGTGGACAGCAGCGTCTGCCGGGACCTGGACGTGGTCCGTAAGATCATCCGCCGGGCTGGGCTGTACCTCCTGGCCGAGGAGCGCCAGGAGAACTTCCCTGATGAGATTTACCACGTCTACACCTTAGCCATGAGATGAAGGTGCCCGGCGATGGGAGAAGGTCTCTCCAGGACCAGGACAGCGGTTCCTGCCGGGGCCGGGAGGGGTGAGGACCGTGCCTTCACCGTGGGGCTGCAGGTGGCAGTGAGGGCGTTGTGACTCCCTCTGTCTGGGGCTGGTGGCAAGGATGGGGCTTTGTCTTCCAAGTTGCTGCTGTTTGTGAAAAGAGGTGTTTGCCAAATACATTTTCCTGCTGTTGCACTTCTGCTCGTGGGCTTTGTCTGATGCAGTGTGTTGGCTCGGTGCTGCGCTCAGGGGCTCCCTGCAGCTGCCCAACACTGCTGGGAGCAGGAGAGCGCCCACTGTTAGAGATGTGCTCTTTGGGCACCCACAGGTTGCTCCCTGCTGGGAGCAGGAGCTTGGTGCATCTCTGTGGTGGGCTGGATTCCGTTCCTGCCTTGAGTGTTAGTCCCTTTCCCACTCAGCAAGTCACTGCTGCTTAGAGAAGTGAGGGCTGAAATCAGCAACGAGTGGGGTAAGGGAGACAGGAGAAGTCTCTGCCATCTCCTTATGGTAGGCTGTAGGTTCTGGGGCTCTGAGGGGCCTCTCCTTTAAACCCACGAGCAGGTCTCCCACATGTGCAGCAAAACAGGTGGCAGATGTAATCCTGGGTCCCCCACTTCCTGCTTGAGTGCTACAGCTGCCCCCAAGCTTTTAACACTCCCAGTTTCTCCTCTGCCGCAACCAGAGCATTTCTGCCCAAGTCCAGCCACTGGCTTGTGCCCACCCAATGCACCACAACTCCACTAACTTTGGCCCAGCTGCACACCAGGACTGAGCCCACGCAGAGCTGCTGCAGCCCATCCCTTGCAATTCCACCCCAACTCTCCTGCAGAAGAAGCAAGCCCCTTGTTGCTATTAAAAAAGGCCTTGTTTAATTCTCATTTTCCATTCTAGACAACAGGGAAGTATTTTATCACATTTTATTTTTTTTTAAAAAACATCAATTCATCAGGATGCACAGCTCCAATTCCACATGGTGGGAAAAGGTGAAAAACAGAGGCTGCCAGGAGGGCAATGTAGAGACAACTCTTCTGCAACCAACTGCCTGTGGATCCCAGATCCACTTACTATAAATACCTGCTCAGAGGACATTTCTTCCTCTTCTGCATCTGTTCCCCATGACAAATAAAAACAACAAAAAGGTGGGGGGCTCAGCTTTACAGCGTCTATTACACTTCACAAGGCAGTAGATGCCTAGAAGGGGGAGCCAGGCGGCTGTGGCAGGCTGAGACCTTCCTGCACAGCCCCAAAGCTTGGGGCTTCCAGTAGCAGCTTGGCAAGATAAAACTCTGAGCCCTGCTGCCATTTCTTGTTCCTGGGAAGGAGGCACTGGAGATCAAAGTTCAGCATGCAGTCAGCAAGGGAAAGAGAAGCACGTAAAAGGAACAGGGAGGAGCAAGGCACCAAGGAGATATCTGCCCATTCCTCATCCTTGCACAAGGAACACACACCACGAAGCCAAGGAACAGCCACTTGTCTGCTTGTTTTGGAGCCCAGCATCTCTGAGGCACCCTTGGTGGAAGGTGCTCTGTGCCACATGGATTGGGCACTTTAGGCAAAAGCTGTAAGGATGCAGAGCAGCCAGGCGGCTGCTGCCAACCCACATCCCCTCCACATTCGTGGTTTCAAAAGCCCAAGTGAGTGAGGAAGGCACCCACATCCGGGCAGAGATGCAGGACCTGCAGCTGCTTCCACTGACAGAACAGGAGACATGAAACCAGGGCATGAATGCCAGCACTCCCCTGCAGGTTGCTGCTCAGCTCCTGGGACACGCAACATCTCTCAGCATCCTGAGGCATCTCACGGTGCTGCCACTCATCCACAGCACTGCTCCACCACCCCACAGGTCTCACCTGCCTGCCCTTTTCTTAAAAATCCACATTCTTTTGTGAGTCCACCTTCCAAACCATTCATCTCCCCAGTGTCCAGCTCCTCGCTGCCCACGGCTCCTCTTCATCCCCAGGGAGCCACAGGGCTCTGCCCACCTCCCTGCAACATGCTTTAAAGCCACGAGACCTCCATAGACATGCATGCAGCATTGTGCACAAAAATGCACACCCCTGAAACACAGCAGAGGGACACCATGGCCAGAATCAGTTCAGCCATTGGCACAGGGACAGCAGCACCTCTCACTGCGGAGAAATCGGGTGCAGGGCAGTGATTTGCTGGCTGGCTGGAGGCACCACGACTGCAGAACGGGGAGATGGAGAGGCATCAGTCAGGCTGAGGTCCTCATGCCCAGCAGCAGTGTGGTCGATGAGGAGGTACCACTTCAGCCTGTCTGGAAGAGGTAGAGCCTTGATTTTTACATCTATTGGCCAAGGCTTAAGGCGCTGCCGGATAAACACCCTGCAGAGATGTTTCAGTGCCTGTGGGGTGTGCTCCAGCTGCTTCACGGAACGGAACAGAGTCCTGATCTTTTCCCCATGGTACCTGCAGCTGTTGGTGTCCACCTCAAAGTCACTGGGCAGCTGGATGGTTTGTGAACTGGCCATCATGAGCTCCAGCAGAGTCTGACCCATTTGGATGACCTCTGTAGAGATGCTGTTATCTTCGAGGACACTGACGTGAGAGCAGAGGCACTCGAAGACAGTCTGGAAACCCGACCAGCACGAGGGACCGTGGAGGGAGCAGTTGTAGGCAGCGCCTGACTCCAGCAGGAAACGCAGCAGAGGGAAGTGGCACGTGAAGTTCTGGAGGCAGCGGTAGGTGAAGGACTCGAGGGACGGGCACTCGCTGGGGTTGGCGCCGTGGGCCATGAGCAGCTGCGTGACGCGAATGCAGAAGCGATTCTGCACCTCTGCCTCCTCCATGCTGGCCAACACTATGTCACCCAGCAGGAAGATGATGTAGGTGAAGACAGTGTCACCATCTTCAGTGGTGGCTCTGGCATCTGCACCTGGAGGAGGGAACACAATGTAACTGGCATTGCAAAGAAAGGGAGGACAGAAGGGATGGATTCATCAGAGAAACTGAGGGGGATGCAGATCCCCAAGTACCATCAGGAGGTGCAAAATGCAGCACTGAAATGCACCATGCACCCATCACACAACAATTGCACCCATTGCGGAGCTGAAAGCAAGAATGGGAATGCAGCCAGAGTGCTTCTTCCTGGTGGAAAAGCATTTCAAATCAGATTACCACTCCCCGCAGAACAGTCTGCTGAGTCTCTGGTCTCTACTGCCCAGCACCAAACCTTCCCTCCTTCATTCAGGGAGGGGCCCAGGAGAGCACAGAATTACAACACTCTGTCATGCCTAGAGGAATGGCCACAAAGTAGACCAAGAAGTATCGTGAAGTATCCTCTGGAAAGGATGCAACTGTGGAGACCAGGACAGCACTAACGTTGGCTCTGCTAGACTTTACTCTTGCTCAATTAGGAACATAAAGGAATTGGAAGGGCAGCACCTGGTGTTGTACAGATCAGCCAGCACCAGGCCTAGAGGGGCTTTGCGTGGAGAAAGGAGCAGGTTGCCCTCACCTCCTTCCAGCAGCAGTCGGATGCTCTCAGTGTTGTGGATCTGGACGACATCACTGCTGCAGTAACAGTGCAACAGGGCGTGCAGCAACGCTGTCTTTCCTGCAATGGGAAAAGACAGCCAGATGAGCATAGTGCTCTACCTAGGAATGCTCACCCCAGAAGGCAGGAAGAAAAGAATCCATCCCACCAACCCAAGGGCTAAACAAAGGGGTGACACCAGGGAGGTTCTGCAGCCTGCATCCTGTTTCCAAACCAGGCAGCATCTGCAGCAGCAAGGTGAGGAGACACAGACCCCATGCCCTGCCCCAGCCCACCCACTGGGAGCTCCCCACAAACCAGTTTTGTCGGCTGCGTTGACGTCAGCCCCAAGCTGAAGCAGGCGCTGGAGGCACGGCAGCCGCTCTGGCTCCTCGCTGGCCAGATCAAGGGGACTGCTCTCATGGATCTGTGCAGAGAGAGAGGAAAAAAGCAGAAGTATTAAAGACCATTTGTGAGTACCTCTGGAGAATCATCCATGAAGCTTCATTGTGGTTAACATCAGAGCATGTACTTCATCCTGTCCCCAAAAGTAAGAGTGACAGCCCCTCAACAACATCACCGTGTCCACAGGGAGAAATTGGTCTACCCCAGCCTCCTCCCACCCATCATCACCCCACAGCAGAGGTGGGTTTGCTCGGCCAAAGGCAGCCTGAGCTTCTGCCACAGCAGCGGAGCAGAGCAGGCGGCAGCTCAGGAGGCCACCGACGGCAGGTGACACGCAGGAGGCCCTGCAAGAGGGCAGCAGGGAGGGCTGACCCCACACGCTGGTCTCTTGCACCCCAGGGGGGCTGGAGCCTGGCCGTACCCAGGCAGCCCATTCCGTACCCGGTCTCTGCGGTTGATGTCGGCCCCGTGGCGTGCCAGGAGCTCCACCATGTCGGGCTGGTTGCGGAGCACCGCGATGTGCAGCGGGGTGTAGTAGGTGACCGGGTCTGAGGATGAAAACACACGGTCAGAGAGAACTGAGGGTCTTCCCCAGACACAAAATATGGCAGCTGGGGTGGGCGCTAAGAACAGTTGCCTGCAAAAACAGGGCCATGGCAGACGTCCCAGGTGCTGCATCTGCAACGGCTTCAACTCTGTCAGAAGCCCTCACAGATGCTAACTGCCTCCCATTCCTTGGCCAGCCCCCAGCCCTGTGGCTGGGTTTAGACAAGGCATCTAATCTGTCCCACCCAGGAGCAGGAGCCCGAGGCTGAGGCTGGCAGCACCCCTCCCTTTCTGCCCCAGCTATCGCTGCCTTGCAGGGCAGCTTCTCACCACCCGCTTCTTCCTCCCGGGCAGCCCGAGGAGCAGAGCCAAGCACGGCCCTTCCCACAGCCATACCTTCAAAGCTGAGGTCAGCACCGAACTCCAGGAGGATTTCTGCAGCCTCGACGAGCCCCAGCTCGGTGACCTTCAGCAGGGTATAGCTGACACCTTCCTGGTAGAACGGGGAGTGGGCCTCCCTCTCCAGAACTTGCCTCATGGCTGCCAGCTGGCTCCTGGTGCTGCCCAGGCAGGCAGGGCTGGAGGTGCACAGAAAGAAGCAGTTACTCAGCCGAGCAGTACACGTCTCATACGGGCATGTGGGGGTCAAAGCAAGGAGGAAGGAAAAGCCCTGCCCTCTCCTCTTGCTACCCGTTGGCTATGGGGTTACGCAGCATCTGACCGCACGTCAGCTTTTGCTGCCGTGGATCAGACAGTTCCTGAGCAGCACACACAGCTTTGTGTTTGCTCTGCTCCCAGACAACAGCAAGAGGAGAGCCCAGAGCCAAGCTGCTCCCTGGGACAGGGTTTGCTGCCGAGCTCCAGCTGCCCCCTCCTGCACACACCTCGCAGGCATTCAGCCCCACGGTGTTACCTCTCGGGTGCGCTCTGCCCTTGTGCATCCGGCAGCGCCAGCAGCCCCAGGATCTCATCCACCAGGGGCTGGTACTCCAGGGTGATCCTGCGGAAGCCGTGCAGGAAGGGCATGGTGCACCGCTGCGCTCTGCACACCGAGCCGGGGCCCTCCTGCATGGCACTGCTGTCCTCCCTCGGTCAGGGCTCCGCGGGGCCTCCCCCTCCTTTAAAAACAAACGCGGCTTCCTGAGCAGCTCGGCACTGAAATGAACCCTCCCCCCCTCACCTCCCCCCCTCTTTCCCCGAGGGGCAGCACAGCCCCGCGCAGGGCCCTCCCACAGCCCCCATCTCCTGCCGCAGGGCCGCACCGGGAGGTGCCCGCACGGGGACACAACAGCAGCCGGGCTGCGGGCACAGCCCACCCGCACCGACACAGCCCCGCGACGGACAGGGCCGAGCCCTAAGGCCCCGGAGCGACCATCCCGGGGCCGGGCCTGAAACCCCGCGGGGCCTGGAGGCCCCTGACTCCCTCGGGGCGAGCCCAGAGGCCCCGGAACCTTTCAGAATCCCGGGGCAGCGCCCAGCAGAACCCACTGGGGCGGCTCCTAACCCCTCCCCGCGGGGTCGGGCACCGCGGGCCCCTGCCAGCCCCATAAGCCGCAGCGCACAGCTCCTCCGCCCTCACCTCGCGGCCCCGCCGCCGCCGCCGGAAGCGGAAGTGGCCCGCTGAGCTCTTTGGGCGGGGCCTCACAGAGGGGGCGTGGCCTCTAGGAAGGGGGCGTGGTCTCTGGGAGCGCTGCCGCCAGGGGGCAGCAGGGGGCCGGGAGCGCGCGGGGGGGGGCGCGCGCAGCAGGTGCTGGGGGTGCGCGGGGCGAATGCACGCACACAGCCCAGGGTGCGCGCACATCCCGTGTGCGAGTGCACGCACACGTGGCCCTATGGTGTGTGCACACCATGGTGCATGCACGCACCCCTCCCGAGGTGCACGCGCACCCCATGTGCAGGGCACAGTGAGCATGAGATGTGTGCACCCCTGGGAACACGCACAGCGCCCGTGCAGGGTGCACGCACAGATGCACAAGTGCAGCCCCGCCGGTTGCACCAGGTGTGTGCAACTGCTCTCACACGCACGATGCACACCTGCAGACAGGTGCACGCATGCACTGCTGCACAAGCCCATGTGCACACAGATGCACGGCTGCATCCCCCCAGCAGTGCCAGCCCCATCCCAGCACCCCCGTGGCTCTGCCTCCATCCCTGCCACGCTGGGTGCGTGCAGGTGTGCAGCACAGCCCTGCAGCCCCATGCTGCATCCCTGCACCCCAAACACCCCATTGCCCTCCAGGGAGCACCCAGGGGTGCGGGTGCCCCCAGCACACCCCATGCTGCAGCCCGAGGGCTGTGCGGTGCCATCCCCAGTGGCTGTCACCTCTCTGGGTTGGGGGCTCGGAGCAGTGTCACCGTGGGTGAATCGACGCTGCACTCTCCACCATTCCATCCCAAACCTCAGCACACAGCAGCAGCCAGGGGTGAGGGGGTTGTGCCATGGGGACATTTTCCTGCTGCCCCCATCCCCAGAGCCCTCCACTGTCCCCACGCCATGGTGCAGGTGTGGCGCTGGGGACTGTCACTGTCCCCAGCTGCATGGCATCACGGGGCACCAGGCAGTGGTGAGCAGGTGCCCCTGCTGTGTCCCTACCGTGTCCTTGTTATGTCCCCATAGTGTCCCCATAGTGTTGTGTTCCTGTTGTGTCCCTGCCATTTCCCTCCCATATCCTTGTTGTGTCCTTGTTGGGTCACTATCATGTCCCTGCCATGTCCCTGTTATGTCCCCACCATGTCCATGCCATATCCCTTCTGTGTCCCTAATGTGTCCCCACCATGTCCCAGTTGTGTTCCTGTTGTGTCCCTGCCATTTCCCTCCCATATCCTTGTTGTGTCCTTGTTGGGTCACTATGATGTCCCGCGGGGAGCGCTGTTATGTTCCCACCATGTCCATGCCATATCCCTTCTGTGTCCCTAATGTGTCCCCACCATGTCACTGTTGTGTTCCTGTTGTGTCCCTGCCATTTCCCTCCCATATCCTTGTTGTGTCCTTGTTGGGTCACTATGAGGTCCCTGCCATGTCCCTGTTATGTTCCCACCATGTCCATGCCATGTCCCTGCCATGTCCCTAATGTGTCCCCACCATGTCCCAGTTGTGTTCCAGTTGTGTCCCTGCCATGTCCCTGTTATGTTCCCACCATGTCCATGCCATGTCCCTGCCATGTCTCCATTGTGTCCCCACCATGTCCCTTGTGTGTCCCTAATGTGTCCCCACCACATCTCTGTTGTATTCTCACTTTATCCATACCATGTCCCTGCCACATCCCCGCTATGTCCCCACACCCCCACCACGTCCCTGTTGTGTCCCCACCATGTCCCAGCTCTGCCCCTGCCATATCAGTCCCACAACCCGTGGTTCCCAGGAGGTGACACCCCCATCCCACATTCCCTTGCCCCTCTGCACCCACAAACACTGCTGCCATCACACCCAGCACCCAGCACCCAGCACCCGGTGCAGTGCCAGGGCTGGCTCTGCCCTCGTCCCCCCGCCCCGGGCTGCACAGCCATCCATCAGGGAGACAGAGCCGCGGCGAGCTGAAGAAAGAGGGGCATTTTAGGAGGAAAGCCAGGGAAATTTGATCATTAAGAAATCCTCCTGGCTGTCTGGGGGAATTTAATTAAATTGCTGGAAAGGGCTGTAAGCACATCTGGATCCAATATGTGCAGCTTTGATTTTTTTTCTTTCTTTCTTTCTTTCTTTTTTTTTTTTTTTTTAGTTCACTCTTTTCCCATCTCGCTGTTGAAGGAGGGGGGGGAATAAAAGGGAAATAGCAGAGCCACGGAGTATTGGTTCATCTGGGACCGGGATTCCTGGCAGGGAAAGAAAGAGAGAGGGAGAAGGAATGAGGGAAAGGAGGAGACAGAAAGTGGAGAATGAGGGGTCTGGGGGAGAAACTTCTTCCAGGGGTGGGGGGTGATGCCCCCCAAGGGAGCTGGGGGCAGAGGATGGGGTGAGGATGTGGCACTCTGATTTCTGGGTCTGGTGGGGATGGAGGCTGAGCTGGGGCTGCTCATGGATGCTGAGCCCCCATGGGTGGCTGATACCAGTGGGGCTGGGGCTGGGGAGGGATTGGGGGGCTGCCCCAACCCCATTTGGGGCAGTGGGGTTGGCATCGAGCTGAGCACGGTGCTCACATCCCCCATCCTCCTGCAACTCAACAGGAACAGCCCCGCTGCCCCTGCCCATGGGGTGCGGGCACACAGCCCTGTTCCTCCGCACAGTTACATCCAGCAGTGACATTTTGGGGACATCGAGGAGAACGAGCATCTGTGTGCCACTGTGTGAGCAGAGCTCTGAGGACCTCTGTCCCAATGTGACATCACCACTGGGACAACCCCTCACTGGGTCACCTTGGGATCACCCAACTTCGCGCTCTGATTTTTTTTTTTAATTGATTTATTTACAAGATAGGAAAATGAAAGGTTGGCCAATGGGAAAACATTCATCCCATGCAGGTGATGTGCATGGCATGGGCAGATCAGCCCCGTGCAGCCCCGTGGGGGTGGTAAGGTCCAGTTTTAAACACTTTGAAGGTATTTTCCCTCCCCAAAAAAAGGAAAAGAAAAGGAAGATCTCACACGAGAGAGTTGGGGAATGACAGGAGAGTGGTTTGCAAACAAATGGGGCTGGCTGGGGCTGGTGGAGCTGAAAAAATGATGCTCAAAAAAAAGGGAAAAAAAAAAAGTCCAATCCTAGAGCTAAAAAGGAAATTGCATTAATACAGATTGTTTTATTTAAAAAAAGCAAACCCTGACCTCTACTTCAAAAAAGTCATTAGGCATCCTCCTTCTGAAGGGCCGACGGGGGATATGGCTGGAAGGGCAGCTCATTTCTCAATGACTTACTGTTCCTGCTCTGCTCATGGAAATGTGTAAAGAGTCGCGGGGTAATTTAAGGCACCCTGCAGAAAGGTGTGTAAATCTTTGCATGTCTAAAGAAACTTTACCAGACCGCGAGGATTGGGAAAAAGAAAACGCTTGCCTTTTTTTTTTTTTTTCTCTCTCTCATTTTTTTTTTTCACTTTCCTTTGGAACTCTGATCCCCTTTGATCATAAAAAAAAAAGGTCATATTTCACCCAAAAAAATACCAGCCATCACAGGGCCCGAGGAAGTGCGAACCCAAGGGGGTTTCAGCGACGATTATTCCCCTCCGTTTAATTATTTAATGCTGTGGACAACGGCTGTGTGGAAAAGCTGCGAGGAGGGAGGGGGAAGCCCCATGGGCACATCCATGGGCCAAGCACAGCCCCCCCAGAACAGCCCCCAGCCCCAGTGCTGGGATGCTGTGATGGGACACTGCCATCCACAGGGCCATGTGGTGTCACCTCCATCCTGGGAAGGGCTGTCAGCACGGGACAAAATCGGGATAAGGGGAAAAAGTGGGATAAGGGGATACATGGCCAAGGTCCTTGCATGGACCCCGCACATGGGAGCATCGTCCCCGAGCACGGAGCTGCGCTGGCAGTGGGGCAGAATTGGGGGGACACTGGAGCAGCTCTGGGGCCAATAGGGCCAATAAATGGCCCTAAAACCTGGGGAGGGGGACAGGGCTGTGCTGGCCCATCCAGACACCCTGGGAACCCCCCACAGACTCACAGAGAGCCAAAATCTGCCTTCAGCTGCACCCCTCACAGCATGCAGAGCTCCGGGAAGCTGCTTCCCCGTTAGGGAAGATCAGATCTGGCAGCGGCCGCTCGCTTCAGAACCCGCCCGGCTCTAGCTCGGAGGGGAAAGAGCGCAAGAAAAGCTCTCAGCAAATGTTAAAAGAACTCAGGCAGCGGCTTGTATCCCTTGTCCGTGCTGGGAGGGAGCTTCGTGAGCTCAGGGCTGCGTGGGGATTTTGCATGGAATAGAGACAGGCAGCGAGAGCAGGGATGTGGGGAGCTGGGGTGTGGGGATTGGGGGTGCAGGGAGTGGGGTTACAGGGAGCAGAGATGTGGGAAGATGGGATATGGGAAGAGGGATGCAGGGATGTGTGGAACTGGGATGTAGGAAAAGGGGATGTGGGGAGCAAGAATGCAGGGAGCTGGGAGGCAGGGAGCAGGGATAGGGGGTTGTGGGGAGCTGGGATGCAGGGATTGGGGATGCAGGGAGCTGGGATGCAGGGATGAAGGCAGCAGAGCTGATTGCTCACCCCATCCTTCGCAGCCGGACACCGGC
>WBMW01003645.1:994040-1008159 GCA_013396635.1 Penelope pileata | reverse complement strand
AGGGCTGCAGGGCGGGATTCAGGCAGGTGCTTGCTGGTGAAATGGGTGCTCAGTGGCATCTCAGCCTGAACATGGAAAATGCCTCTGCAAAAAGAGGGGAGGGTGGGTGCCAGGGCCAGTGCTGGTGCCCAGAGACGACCCAAGGGGGGGTCCTGTGGGGCTGAGCGCCGTCCCCCGCTCCCTGCACGCCCTCTTCCCTGGCTCTTGGCAGTGACCCTAATGCAATTAGGGCTGTGCTCTAACCTGGAGGGCTGGTGTTGGGTTTCAGTGCCAGATGCCATTGAGGCTGGCTTGCTATGGGCTTTTGCTTATTAAATTTCAAGAAACCACCTTTTTTTTTTTTTTTTTCTGCTGGGGGAGAGGAAGGCTGGGATTGCCATGCCAGGGGTCTCTGGCCAGGAGCCAGCCCTCTGCATAGCGATCCTGCTATGCAGCCCTGGCTGATTGCTCCTATTTCCCAACCACGGTGCAGATCTCCCCACGCTCTATCCAGACCTGGATGGGCACAGCACCCCCAGGTAAAAGCACTTTGCAGTTAGAGCTGAGTTTTCAGCAGAGCTTTGCAGTCGCAGATGGGTGCTGTGCATGTTTCATTAGTGTTAATTAATTACACATGCCCCGTGTGCCCTGCTGGGAGAATGTGTGCCCTGTGATGCCAGCTGGCTGCATGCGAGTGATGTGAGCACCCCTGCAAGGAGGGAGCAGTGGCTCTGGGTACACTGAGTGCTCCTAAAATGCTTTATGGGATGGAGAGGGAAGCAGCTCCTGCTTCCATCAGCCTAAGTGCAGGGTGGAAGGGTTTGTCCCCGAATCATCCATCCCAGCATCATCCATCCCAGCATTGTCCGTCCCAGCATCATCCATCCCATCCCAGTGTCATCCATCCTGGCACCGTCCCTCCCCAAATCCCATCGTGCTGCAGCACCCAGCGGACCTGGGGCTGTCCCAGCCCTCTCCATTCCTGCAGCCCCGCTTCCTCCTTCCGCCCGCTCCCACATCTGTTAGCGATCACCGCCGCTGCCAGGCTCTGTGCTCAGCTATTTTAATGTGCGGCATCGACGGCGCTGCCGAAGCCGCGGGGCTGCATCCCGAGTGGGTGCCCGGGGGCCCCTTCCCGCAGTCCCAGGCACTGAACAGCATAGCGCTGGGCTCTCCCCACCCTGAGAGCTTTCCAGGCTGGAGGATAAAGGCAAACCCCCATCACTGAGCATTTGGGGGCTCTGCATGGCCCCAGCCCCACCACAGCCAGGAGGAGGGAGCTCACAAGCCCCCCCTGAGTTTCTGAATTCTCTTCCTCACCGCTGAGGACAGGACAGCTGGAGTGGGGACAGCACATTGTGTCAGTTCTGTGGTGGCATCCTCTGTGTGCACGTGATGCTCTCAGCAGCCCTCAAAGCCTTTGTGAGGCTGCAGAGGTTGGCTCCAGGAGGGGATTTTTCATGCACGGAGCCCAAGGGATGCACATGGTGGGTGCCCTGGGTCAGTGCCACCCACCAGCCAGAGCCCTGCAGCCCCATGTGATGGGGTTTCCTCTCCCCAGTGGTGTTGTTCTGGTGAAGGGAAGGGCAGGATCAGGCCCTCAGCCCTGAGTAAATCCAATGAACAGCTCTGGGTTGCTTGGAGAAATTGACAAAATCACAGCTTCAGCTCTCAGTGTCCTCTCCAAATTGCAGCAGCCTCAGCCAGCCGGGTCCTCTCCTGCCTCCTCCACCACTTGGCTTCTTGTCCCCTCCATGCTGTGACAGCTCCCGATCTCATCCCTCTCCTGCACACGGATTAACAGCAGAAAAATCATTGCTGCCTTTCCTGGAGCTCTGAGATGCTGTCATGGAGCGTGGCTGCTGGGCACGGCGTCCCTCTAACACGCAGCATCCCATGGCACCAGGCTGCTCCTTCCCAGTCCTGTTTTGGCCCCAAGCCCCGGTGACCCTCATGGTCCCACTGTGCTGGCTGTGCTAACGATGAGATGTGCCAAAAATCAGCAGATGGTGGCTTTGGTGCCAGCGGAGGATTCCAGGCACATCCGGGCACATCCTCACAGAGATGCAAGGGTGATGCCCAGGACCTTCCCAACCCATTCGGGCTGTCAGTCTGCAAACCTGCCACGATGGGCACTTGATGGGCATGGAGCATCCTGGGGCAGGATCCTGCTGAAAACCCAACATCCGTGGTGCTGGGTGGTTCCTGCCTCGTGCGGCAGCCACTCCATATCCATAAAACAGCGCGCTGCTGCCTGTCAGTGAGCGGAGGCTAAGACCCTCCCGAGACAGCCTTGGCCTCTTTCTTGGTGAAGACTTTTGCTGCTCCTTTTTAACACAGACACTTTTCCCCCAGCAAAACTGGCAGCCTGTAAAAACGTGTCAGCGTTTCAGTTTTTTCACAATTAATGAGGTGAAACATCCTCGGAAACATTTTGCTGTAATGTTTCTCCGGTAGCTGAGACTTGCCCCTCTCTTAAATTTTTCATGTACGCCACTTGAGCCGAGAAAATTTCCTTTGGACTCAGCACATTTGGACCCCCCCAGGTCAATTCCACTCCCCCTGAGCCTGTGGATTCGCTGGGATTCAGGGGGGCTGGGGCTGGTCTGGAGGTGCAGGGAGAGGTGGTGGGATGGGACAGGGGCAGGGACAGAACCCCAGAGAGGGTGGCAGCCCCAGACCCCTGTCCCCAAGCCCTTAGGGACCCCAGGAGGTCCCAAGGTGGATTTGGATGGTTCAGCATCATCCTGAGCAGAGCTGGGAGATGGAAACCTGTCATTGGTAGCCCCAGTGGGCTTCTCCATGGGAGCTTCCACCTACTTCTCCCTGGGCTTTTGGGGATGATTTAGGGAGATCAGTGAGCAGCAGTGGGGCAGGCAGTTCCCATCATTGCCTCTGTGGCCAACCCTATGCCACCTGCACCCCGCAACGGGGGACAGACCCCTTCCCCACCATGCCCCATCCTTCATCCACTTGTGTCTGAGCACAAAACCAATGCAACACAATGGAACTCAATACAACACAACACAACGTAAGGCGGCGCAACTCAACACGATGCAACACAACACAACACGATGCAACACGATGCAACACAACTCAACACAACTCAACACGATGCAACACAACACAATGGAACACAACTCAACACAATGCAACACGATGCAAGACAACTCAACACAATGCAGCGTGCCTGCTGTGAGTTATGGGAAAAAGGGATCCAGAGCATGGGGAACCCCTGGGGGGAAATTCCCAGGGTGGAGAGAGAGCTCCACTCACCCCATTCCTGACCCCAAGGGCAGCACTTCCTCCGATGGCCGTTCTGCAAGGAACCAGTTAAACGCTGCACATGGAGCTCGCACGGACGTCATCGCTGGAGCGCGCCTCGCTTCCCCGGAGTATATAAAGGGATGAAGGGAGTCCACATGTTTACCGAGAGAGAGACCATGGGAGAAATGAAAGACATTGTTTTTCCAACAGATTTCTTGGCTGTAAAAGGCCTCCACCACCCTGCGGCTTCCCTGATGAAGGCCCAGCGTTAATTTGTTAAATCCACATCAAGTGCCCGGAGAACCAGTTGTTTATTTTTGCTAATTCAGCCGGCCGAGATCAAATTGGGGTTTTATTTGTTAAGGATAAACCTTAATTAATAAAAGCTATTTATTTGGTTAGAGCCGGCTGCAGCCTGAGGGTCAGATATGCCATGATCATTATTTCAAGTAAAACAAACCCAAAACGTCTCTCAACAGTTTGAAAAACGTAGAAACTTAGAGGGCTGAATTTATTTGTCTTAGGAAGAATTTACAGCTAATTCCCTCCAGGCTATTTCAACCCTTAAATTACACCCGAGAAGAAGAAAGAAGAAAGGGAAAAAAAAAATAAAAATGCCATTCCAGGAGGAGAGGGAAAGTAAATGGTACGGCAGATTGGATCATCTGGCTGGGGGGGTGGAATTTAAGGCTTAAAAGGTCTTTGGCAAACTGCTCGCAAATAAATGGAACGTGCAAAATAATTTAACGGCAGAAGGCTGCGGCCGGGCCGGGGGTCAGGGTCAGCGCAGCGATGGAAAATGGAGGAGAGGGAACACCGGGATCAGAGCATCCCCGAGGTGGGGACAGCGCGGCGTCACTTAGTGCTCACTAATGGGGGCTGCAAGTCAAAGCTGGAGCCTGGGTGGAAATCCAGTGCAAATCACCCATTTACAGCCCTCGGCAGCTGCTGGGTGGGGGCTCCCACAGCCCGGCACGTTGTTCCTACGGTAAAATGTGTCGAAACGTGGAGAAAAAGGGCAAGAGCCGGAAAAGTGAGCTTGCTCTGTGCTCAGCTAAATCAACACGGCTCTGACCCAGCAGCACTGGGGCCATTGCTTTTGCAAATGGTGCACGACGGGCACTCCCCTTCCCCTGCCGCAGGGCCGTTCTCCAGCAGCACGCGGTCCTGGTGTGATCGTGGTGTGGCTGCTGCCCTCGCTGCTGCACTTCGAGGCACCACGGGGGGTTCCTGATGGATTTTTGGGGACAACCGTGCAGCCCTGGGGCTCGGCACCATGGGACATGTCCCACCGTGAGCCATGGGGCTGCTGAGCCCCCCTTGTTCTCCCCTCTGCGATGTCACCCGTCGTTGCTCAGTAACGTTATCCCTCCTTTTTCCCCCTTCCCCTGACTTTTTTTTCCCTTTGGCGGAAATTGTAATCAGTGGAAGGTAAATACACCGAGGGGAAGGGAGGTTGCTTAGACATCCCCTCTGACCTCCAGCTTGGACAATCAAGCCAATGCCTCAGACAAACCCCTCAAATTATTACTGACAAAGGCAGAGGCTCAGCTTTCCCCAGCCCCCCTCTCCAACCTCCCCAAGTAATGCTTCAGGGGTGAAAGAAGCACAGCATCGAGCTATTTTTGACTTCGGGCAATTACGACTCTTATTCTTGGAAACCCATCAGGGTGCAGAAATGTTTTCTGATTCCTCCGTGAAGGTTACGGTGAATCTGGTTAAATCCCATTCCCTTCAGCGGGCGATGGGATGACACTGCGGTGACAGCGGGTCTTTGGGCGTCACAGTGGCAGTGACACAGGGATGGAGACCCATCCCATCCCCTCCCCTTGTTTACAGCGTGTTACTCTGACACTGCCAGTGATTAGCACGGCATTTATCTGGAACTGCAATCCCATGGCCAGGAAGGGCTCCATGGCTGGGTAATGGGGACAAGATGTGCCTTGGTCACCCAGCCTCGTCCCTGAGCACAGCAGGGGACATGGGCATCTGAGGAGAGGACACGCAAGAAACCTTCCTTTCAGCCAATTTAGGATGAGCAAGAGAAGCCATCACGCACGGAAATGGAAGAGAGAAGTCATCACTTACGGAAAAATCCAACAGATTGTACTTTAAACCAGGATGAAATCAAATGGGGTTCATAAATTTCATTTATGCATCTAACAGGGCTCTGTTGAAACCATTGCTCAGAGCCAGCTGTGTGGTGGGCAGTGATTTCTGACCCAAGATTCTGACCCAAGATGTTGACCCAAGCCCTGGTCCCCCACACCGCCTGCCCGCTCCATCCTGCAGCTCCTGCCCAGCCGATGGCTCCCGGCTCACTCCCAGCGTCCCGGAAAGCTCTGGGACAGCCGCGGCCGGACTTCGTGTATTTTAATCCAGCAGCTCGTTAGCTCACTGAGGAAAAACAGGACCAAAAAAGGAGTTTAACTAAAAGGGGCAACTGGAAAGAGGAGACTGGCAGAACATTTGGAGCGGCAGAAACAAGGACTGGAGGGAATCTGGGGAATTTTATTTGTGAGCCTTCACGTGAACAGCAGCAAAGAGCTGCCTGCAGTCTCCTGGCTGGGAAAGAGGCCCCAGACCCACGTGTACCTCAGGCATGGCACCAGCCATGGTGTCCTCACCCTACCAAGAGAGCCATGTCCTGCCTACAGCAGCATGGGCATGGTCAACAATGGGTTCCCAGCCCAAGGCATGGTCAACCAAAGTCCAAACAGCACAAAGGGTCCTGAGGGTCTCAAGAGATAACTTTTTGGCAGAGGTTTAATGGCCTGGGTTATTCAGGATTATGGGCCAAGGTTTTTTTGGCCTTAAAGATCTCGAAACCTGTACTTTCCTCCTGCTTGGTAGTGCTTGAAGCAGGAGAGTTAGTATCCCTTCCAGTAGATGTTGTTGCTTGCTCAAGTATCATCTCAAAATGCTGCACATCTATTTAATGAGTATCAGGATAACTTATTAGCAAGTATTTATTTCTTCAGCACATTCAGGGAGCAGTAATTCCTGCCATCATGGCCTCTGCACTGATACAGAACAGAAAACCCCAGTATAACCCTGCTACGAATCAGAGCAGTGCCATAAAACTATTAACATTTCAAATAATTCCAAAATACTTTCCCACCAGTAGGTACAGATTGGATCCAGATGCTTTATTAATGGAAAAAATAATTACCCAGTACCTCTGTTAGGAGTATCAACAGCGAGATGTGTTTCCCATGAAGCCTTTGCAGGCAGCAGACTGGGTATCAAATTTTTTTTCATAAGTTTGCCTAAACCTGACGATCTTAGTGACAAAGAGGAGATTAATCTCAGCCTGGCGGAAAGCCCAGGGTCAATATGGAGAACCCAAGTGATGCCCTCCACTTTGCGCTTCCATGAACAAGTAAAGGCAGAAATAAATATGGAGGAAGGCGAGCTCCAAGAGCTGTGGCTGCACGGAGGAGGTTTGGTGGATGTGCCAGAGCTCCGGAGGCTGCTGGGGATGGGAGATGAGAGCAGATCTCAGATGTGTTTTAGTGCTGGATTTGTGTCTCTGCCCGTGAAAGCTGAGCTCCAGAAGGAGCCTGGCAGGGCCTGTGGGATCTCATGGGGCCTTTTCTGCCATTTCCCCCAGGTGAGAGCCTGAGCCCGAGCCGTGGGGTGGCCAAGAGGAAGAAGAAGCAGAGGAGGAACCGCACCACATTCAACAGCAGCCAGCTGCAGGCTCTGGAGAGAGTCTTTGAGCGGACGCACTACCCCGACGCCTTCGTGCGGGAGGAGCTGGCCAGGAGAGTGAACCTCAGTGAGGCGAGAGTCCAGGTGAGACGGCTTCCTCCGCCTCCATCCCCACACAGCACCAGGACCTGGCTGGTGGGAGGGACACTGGGGACAGGCCCCGCTAACACCTCCCCTTCCCCGCTCAGGTCTGGTTTCAGAACCGGAGGGCCAAGTTCCGCCGCAACGAGAGGGCGATGCTGGCCAACAGATCGGCGTCGCTCCTCAAGTCCTACAGCCAGGAGGCCGCCATCGAGCAGCCCATGGCACCGCGGCCCACGGCGCTCAGCCCCGAGTACCTCTCGTGGACCAGCTCCTCCCCATACAGGTGGGTGCGGGACGTGGCACTGTGGCAGGGACCGTCCCCACCTCCGTGGGAGCCCTGTGCCACGGCTGAGGGCATGGGGAGCTTTGCAGGGCCAAAGCAGTGAGAGCTGAGAGCTCGCTGGGGCCTTGGGAACTCACGGCAGCCCCAGCTGAGCACCCGCCGTGGGGCAGCCTCCATGCATTGTGGGGATGGGAGGAGGCCTGGTCCTCACGCAGGGCCCGCCTGGCCTGCGCTGACCCTTCCCACATCTCAGTGCAGGAGGTGGAGCGGGGCCCTTCGGTTCCCAGCTTCCAACAGCCAGAGGCAGGGCCTCCTGGCACATACTTTGAGGGCTTCCCACATGCATCCAGCCACATAAAAATGCCGCAGAGCCTTGACTGCTCTTGGGGGAGATGTCCAAGAGGGAGCCGCCAACGCGGCCTGGGAAGCCATTGGGGCACAGGGGCTGCCTGCGGGCCATGCCTTACCCCTCCCCACTCCCCCGCAGCACTGTGCCGTCCTACAGCTCCAGCGGGACCGCGACGCCCACCCAAGGGGTGAACATGGCCAACAGCATCGCCAGCCTGCGCCTCAAAGCCAAAGAGTTCAGCCTGCATCAGAACCAGGTGCCGACCGTGAACTGACCGGGGAAAACCCCCGCGGCATCACCCAGGACAAGGTGTGGGGATCCTGCACCGGCGGCACAGACCCACCGCCCGCCCCACGCGCTGCTTGTCCGATGTCTCAGCACCTCTCCTCTCCTCTTCCCTTTTGAAGGTAGAGTCAAGTCACAGTCCGAAGTGGCACATCGCTGTAGCCACATATGGAGCAAACTTGGTTAGAAACTCGCTTTTCCGCACACCCTTATAATAAAGGCTATATATACACACACATACCCCCCACGCGCTCTTCGAGGACAAACAGACTTACCAAGCGAACAGGAATTTGCTTCCAAACATGGAAGGATCTTGGACTTTTGGATTTGACCAATTTGGGTATCTTGCCCGGAGAGCCAAAGAGTTATTGGGTCTTCTCCTCCCGCAGGGACGGCGCGCAGCGCTGGGAGGATCGCGACGCTGCACAACGCCAATTTTTTGAGCCCCCCTTTGTGTTGGGCCTTCACGTCCTCACGCATTGTCAGTCATGGGGCTGAGAGAGACACTTTCAAGCCAACGGCTGGGTCCCAGTGCCCGTGCAACTGGGCTGCATCCCAGCAAGCAGGGCTGGAGCATCCCAAAAGCCTTGCTGGAAGCCCGCAAGCCGGGGGGGGGGACATCATTGCGCCCCAGCCAGGCACCACCGCCCCGCATCTGTGGGTTTGCCAGCAATTCTGCAGAGCCCCAGGTCATTGAACCGTCCCAGGGAAAGAGAAAATTGGAAAAAGCTGTTGGTTTCAGCTGAGTAGGCGGCTCCCAGCGCTTCGTGCCAACGGCAAAGCAGGCTTCGTCTTCCGGAGGCACAGCCTCCCCAGCGGCCGCTCCGCAGATGTGCTGTGGAGTTCCGAGCTGGAGGCTCCATGGGGTGGTTTTTGTGTTTTTGCAGAAAGGAAATGGTTTCCCCCTCTATGCAGTCCAACGAGGGGGCTCTCGGTTGCAATGTGGACAACCTCAGCCTGGGCCTCTGTCACCAGCACCACGGCGATGTGGGATGAGCTGGTGCTGGGGCAATGTGGGTTTGGCCCCATGGACAAATCCTCTGGAGACCACAGCACCCTTTCCTCACCCATGGCAAGGAACAGCAGCCAAGCAGCCTTGAGGAGAAAGCACCAGCCCTGTTCTTCCTTCTAGGAGGGCTTTGTCCAACCAGCACAACGGGGTGAACAAGTGAATGTAGTAGCAGACCCAAGGGTGAACGCAGCAGCCGCTGAGATAAACACCCATTAGCACACAGTGCCAAGGCCAAACGTGCCCAAACCACCCATGAGCCCCCCAAGAGCCCTCACACCCTGCCCCAGCAGCATCCTCTCCTTTCCCACCAGGGCTCTGGCTGCAGCCGCACCTGGTCCCTGGTGGCCATGGTGATACCAGGACCTCAGGGCCACCCCCAGCAGCATCTGCCCAGGGCTACACCCAGCACCCCATGCAGCCAGGCTGGCCCCCACCCAGCTCCAGACCCCATAGGGTAGAAAAGCCACCCCAGCCACCCCACCTGGGGCTCCAAGCCTTTCTCCCCCTCTGCGTGCCAGCTGGGAAGGACGAAGCTCCTCGGATGGCCACAGTGAGACATCGTGGGGATGTCACAAAACTGGGAGCTGCCACGTGGGCAGAGAAGCCCCCTGCAGAGCAAACCCCCTCCCACCCTAAGGAACAGCACTGGGGCAGGGGGTTCCCATTCCCATGGAAAGCACAGGGCTCTTTTTTCAGTTCTCCAAGACAAAACCACAGGGATATAAATGTCGCTGCCTCTTTGAGAGCATTAATGAAAATAAACCCATCTAATAGTTTGCAGATGCCGTTTCTGTAAACCTAAAAAAAGCAGGGAATAAATATTTCTTCACTAAATATCTATATGTATATATATATTTGAAAACATTCGTTCCTCATCTTAGGGCCCCTCCTTCGCCACGCTCTTGGCAGCTCATCACGGGCTGCCCAGCAGCATCACAGCCTCGTCACGAGTTGCACCCACACAGGGATATCAGGACGGAGGGATCATTGTAACCTGAGCTCGCTCGCTCTCTCCCCCTTTCTATTTGTACATTTCAATTACTTGTAACAAGATCCACGGTGGATTTTTAATTTTTTTTTTGCATGTCTGTGTTTTGGAAATTTTTGTAAGGTTTTTTTTTTTTTTTTGTAAAAACAACTCTTGTGAAATAATGGAGGAATAAATATTTTACTGAGTAGCGATGTGTCTGCACACGCCAAGCAGTGCCCACACCCTGGGAGAGGTGCGGGGGGAGCACGTTGGGGTCCCACAGAGCCAGGGCAAGGGGCCTGGACCCCCATCTGACAGCAGCCCTTGGGGCCCCCCAGCCGTGGTCAGAGGTGCTCGAGCTCTGCCCCCAGCAGCAGGGAGATGGGCTGAGATGGGATGGGGCCAGGAGCAGAGGGCAGAGCCCCTCGCTGCTGCCTTGTCAGGTCAAACCCAGCATCATAAATGGGGGTGGGAGCCTTCAGCCACCAACTGGAGCTCCACAGACATCAGGGGCATCTGCTGCTGCAGTCCTCTCCTCCTGGGAGCAGTGCTCATCTGCAGTCACAGCAGAGGCCAGCAAGTGGCACCAAGAGTCAAAGAGAAAAGACAGAAAGGAGATCTGGACACACTTGGAGAACCTGGGAAATAAGGAGTTGGCCTCCCATGCTGTCATGGACTGCTCTCGAGTGCATGGGCTTGGTGAGGGCTGAGCATCACCACCACCAGGAGCCCAAATCAGCACCAAATGCTGCTCTTCCAGGCTCTCTCCTTTGCACCAAGGTGGGCATTAACGTGGTGAGTCAGGTCCTGCAGCCAGCCAGCTAACAAGGGTAGGAACAAGGCACCAGCCTGTGGGGAGCTGCAGGAAACTGGTGGCACTGAGCTACAAGAGAGCAGAAAAAATGCAAGATGTGCACAGGGAAAGTGCCTGAGGCACGAGGCTGCAGCTTACACAGGAGCATCAGGCTCACGGAGACAAGAAATCTGCAGTCAGGTGGTAGGGGTAACCAGGAAAGGGTTAGGGAGCAAGGCAGAAATCATCCTCACAGCTGTCATAGAAACCCACAGCACAGCTACAGTCTGAAATCCATCGCCCCAAGACATCACAGAGATCAAAGGTACAAAGTGGATTCAGAGAGGGTCAGGAAGTTAATGGTGGGTGGATCTGTGGCAGCAAAACATGGCCCAGATTCAACTGCGTGTGCAGAAATCGCTGCCCTGCTGATTTCCAGCAGCAGGAAGGGCTCTGTGGGGAAGGCACAGCCTGTGTTTGCTTTGTTTCTTTTACCTGCCTCAGCTCCCCCCGTGCCAGCTGGTGCTGCTCACATGACTCGTGTCACCTCCTGCTCCCCAGCCCTAACACCTCTGCTTTGCAGCCTCTTATTTATTCACTCAGTAAGTGACCCCCAGATCTTTATGGCTGTTTATCCAAGCTCCTGCCCAGCCCTAGGCAGAGAGCATCACCCAAGCAGCACCCTCATGTCCCCAGCATGCAGCCATTGCAGAGCATCCCTGTGGAGGGCACCCAGCCCTGAGCCAAGGGACCCTCAGGAGTGGTTCTTACAGATCCCGGGGCGGATTGCTCCAGTGACTCATTGCTTTTTGCTGTTGGAAACATGCCACTGATCTCCTGCCCACCCTGTTCCAGCTCTTGCTAGAGCAGGAGGTCCCAGCCCAGTGCCTGCTGCCTCTGCAGGGCAGCAGACAGAAGCAGGGAGAGCTGCAGCTCACCTGGAGGGGTCTGCACATCACAGGGAGGGATTTGCCACCTCTTCATCTTCCAGCACAGAGAGACTTCTCCTCCTCTGTCTCATCTCCAAACCAAACCAATTGCTTTGGTTGGAAGGTTGCAAGAGCATTGTTTTCAGATTGCATTTCCTTCCCCGAAGCAGCTCGTTTCCAGCCAGCCGCCTCCCAGATGAGGTCTCAGCTGATGGAAAGGCTGACCCGCACCCCTCTGCCCCATATCTGTCCGTGGCTTCCCTACCTACAGAAAACTGAAACTTCCCCTGCGCTGTTTTAACGAGTACAACTTTGTATCGTCATCATCGTCTGCTGCCACGGCAGCGAGACAAAACAGAGCTCGCATTTTCCAGCTCGCAGCGATGCCAGCCTGGATGCGCGGACACCCGGCGGCTCCAGCCCCGTCCCCTCCCGCTGCGCGGATCCCCGCTCCCTCTGGTGGCAACGGGGAAGGGCCGGGTCCCCGGGTGCCGCTGCCGAGAGCTGCAGCAGCACACGCGGACGGCAGCAACGTGGCAGCCCCAGCAGCTGAGTCCCCCCTGGCCCGGGGGATGCGACGCTCACCCCTAAAGTCTGCGCTCCGTTTGGAAGCGGCATCCCGGCCCCGCGGTGGTTTTTGCCCTCGTTGCAGCTTCTTTGCAAACCCCCAAAGGAAACAACCTAAGGCAGATGCGAAGCTTTCAAGACGCTGGGTGGTAGCGGGGTGGGCAGCAATGCGGGGAGGAGGAAGGGTTCGCTTTGCGGCAGGTGTTAGAGCCGAGTGAGAACCGCAGGCAGCAGTGGGCAGAGCACCGTGCCCACCCCCGGCCGCACCCCAGCAGTGCCCTAAGGCGCTGCACCCAGGCCCCAGTACCCCCAGTGCCCCCGTTGACGGCAGAAGCGGGGCACTAAGCCTGCAGCAGGGGAGGGACGGGCTCGGTGTGGGGAGAACCTCAAGCTCCGGGTGCAGAGAACCGGAGAGCTGGGAAGAACCCCAGCTCCAAACCCCCTTCCCGCCCTACCTAGGGCTCTTGGTCCCCAGATGGGACCACCCAGACCCACCCCCCATCCCGTCACCCCGGCAACGGGCGGTTCCGGGATCCCCAGCAGCGGGGCCCTCCCGGCTGCAGCCACACGGGGGCGCTACAGCACCGCGCAGCGCAGCCCCCACCGGGGGCGGCTGGCACGGCCGGGGGTGCCGGGCTCTGTTCTCGAGGTGCGGGGATGGGGAGCACCTCCCCTATTCCCCTCTGCCGGCTCACAAAGCATGGGACACCCCCAGCCTCACCCCAGGGTGAGCCCCTCACTGCACTGCTCTGCTTCACATCCATCCCCCCCACGCACACACACCGCCCCCATTCCTGGGCAGGGGCACACCACGGGCTGGGCAGCCCCACAGCTCAGCAGGTGAAAGCCTCCTGGATAAAGCTTTCCTGCCTCAGTCTTGTAAATGCCAGGGACCAAGAGGGAAACACTCATTTTTCCAGGGAAAATGTCTCCTTATGTCTGTACCCCCCTAGCTGTCACCTCTTGCTCTCCCCGTGTTGCACAGAGATATCCATTCCTCAAAGGGAACAAGGGGATTTGCATGACGAAATCCTACAGTGCGAGATGCAAGAGCCCCGCACTTGCATGGGGAAATGGGATTTTTGGAGGGCAGAGGGGGCTGTGTGATAAAGTGCTGTGGGAGAGATGCCCGAGGGCAATCTCATCCCAGCCCCAGGGGAAGGTCTGGGTGGCCGGGATGGAGCAGCAGTGAATCACATCCAAATACTGAAGCACCAAACTTTGCAGCTGTGTGGTCCCCGGTGGGTTTTGCAGCATTACTATCCCAGGTATAAGCCAGGTGTGAAAAACACACACACTAAACTCAGGCCCTGGTGGGTGCAGCCACCATCCCCGCTCTCCGGGAGCTGCAGGGGACACATCCTGCTGCTCTGGGGGCAGCAGATGGATGTGTTCCTGTGAACAAACCCGGCCTCCTCAGGGCAGAGAAGGGATATCTGCCTCCATCATCATCTCTCCCTCCCTCCAAGCAGCTCCCAAGGCCCTGGCTCCCCACCAAGCCCCACACACCTGGTGCCCCCCTGGGCTCACCAGGGGATGAGGCAGCTCCTCATGTCCCCTGTGTGCCACCAAGGTCACCCACACAGCCAGCAGCCCCCACTGACACCGCCCCAGCCCTGGCCACGTAGGGACAAGTCAGACTCCAGCCAGGCTCCCACCAGCTCCCGGCCTTTCAAAAAGAACACAATGGCTGAGCTCTTTGAAATCTGCCTCGTGGGCTTTTTCTGTTTGTTTTTTTGGAGCCAGGAGAGTTCACATTCCCAAGCTTTTCCCCCTGCAGCCACTACAGCAGGGTTTATTTTTTTAATAAAGAAAGAAGCAAGCAAAGCTCTGCACATAACCTCAGCTTCCTCGAGCAGGGCACCAGCCCCAGCCACAGACAGGGGA
>WBMW01003645.1:971247-993968 GCA_013396635.1 Penelope pileata | reverse complement strand
GCTCCGGGCTGGGGCTCCTGCAGCCCCAATCCTTCCTGCCCACCCCAACATCCCAATCCCAGCTGTGCCCCTAAGCACAGCAGCACGCACTGGATGGAGTCCACTTCATAACTTTTTTTTGTTTGAAAAGAGAAAGGAAAAGTCTATCCAGAACAATCCCACCCATTAACACAGATGCAGACAGACAGGGCAGCACCACCCAAACACCAACAGCTTAAGAAAATAGGAGGAAATCAGGGAAGGGAGGTGTTTGCTTCCTAGCAAGCTCCAAGCAAAAGGAGGGGACTGCGGAGTGCAGGGAACGCAGGCAGCTCCTTGAGAAATTGCAGGCAGGAAGGAGAGCAACCACATCTCACCTGAACATCGCCAGCCCTCCAGGATTCAACACCTGCTTGGCTGCACGGGGAGGAAACACAGGCAGGGCATGAAGAAAGCTTGCTTGGGGAAAGCATCTCATGCTGAGAACCTGCTCCAGGAGAGCTAGGTGCACACCAAACTTTGGGCTCCTCTGCAAACCCCAGCTCTGCTGAATTTAAAGGATCTGCTCAAACAACGCACACCTGGCAGAGAGCTGCAGGCAGGTGGGCCCCAGGGAAGGGCTCAGCTCTCCAGGAGCCCCTGGGCACTCCCAGCCCTGCGGGGCCCGCAGCTGCGGGGGGCTGGAACCAGCTGCTGCCCAGCTGCATGGGCTGCTCCCAAAGGATGTATCAGAACACAATGATTTGTTTTTATTGGGAATATTTGCTTCCTGCCACCAGGATGCATATGCAGCAGCAGAGAAATGTACAGGGGGTCGTAGACCTTGCACAGCATGTGAGGCAGCAAGGCCTTGCTGAAAGGGTATTACCCCGACAGCTGTAGGGCTGGGATGTGCAAGGGAGAGGTGGCCAGGAGCAAACTGCAGGACCTGCAGCCCAGTGACCTTCTGCATCCAGGAGAGCAGAGTGCTGTGCTCCAAACTGCTCAGCCTGAGGCCACAGCTGCTCCCCAAGCTGCCTCTGTCCCCCAGCGCTCAGTGGGGTCTCAGCAAGAACATCCCAGAGGAGAATGCAGCAAAAGAAAACTTCAGTGCTTAGGACAGGTGGAAAGGGAGTTTATTTTCTGCTCATTCTGCTTTCTCCCTGCCATCTTAGCAAAGCTCTGCATTGCACCCAGAGGCTTCCTCCTGCCTCATCCTCCACGGGGCAGCCCCATCCCCTGCTGCAACACCTTAATGGGATGGGGCTGCCCCAGGGGAGGGTCAGGCTGGGTATCAGGAAAAGGTTCTTCACCAGAGGGTGGTTGGGCACTGGAACACGCTCCCAGGGCAGTGCTCACAGCACCGAGCTGCCAGAGTTAAAGAAGTGTCTGGAAGATGCTCTCAGTCACGCGCTCTGATTTTTGGGTGGTGCTGTGTGGAGCCCGGGGTTGGACTCAATGATCCTTATGGGTCCATTCCAGCTCAGGATATTCTGTGATTCTATGACCTGAGGATGGCTGTGCAGCACAGGAGGGTTTGCCATCTGCCACCCTGCACAGTCCTGGTCCCAGCTGCACCCCCACAGCACAGCAGAGCAGCAGCACCCTCCTCCCAGGGGCACAGCTCTGGGTGTGCATTCAAAGCAGCTCCGCTCCATTCCAGAGCCTTCTGCCCTCTGATCCACGCTGTGCACAGCAGCACTGGCAGCAGGGAACAGCTGAAAGCAAACACTCCAAAGCAGCTGTGGCACATTCCCCAAACGGCAGCAGACTGTTCTGTGGCCAGCGAAAGGCTGCAAGCAGAGGAGCAGGAATTCCTCGACTGCCCCAGGGCATTTTCAGGCATCAGCAGTGCATGGCTGCAGACGTGTGAGGGTGCAGCTCTCTGCAGGGCAGGCGACTGCTGCTGGCTGCTCTGGGCACATCCCTGCTGCATCCCACGATGATGCTGGGGCCAGGCTGAAAGCTTTCCTCCCTCTCTGCCAACACCCACATCTGCCAACCAAGAGTTTTCACAGAGCTGTGGGACCATCGTGGCTTTTCCCTCTCGATTCAGTGCCAGCGATCGAGGGGAAAGAGCACATCTTCCCCATTCCACTCTGGGTCACTTATGCAGAAAACCTCTTTTCCTTCAGTGAAACCCCCTCCTCGAGGACAGGACATGGGCAGGAGCGAGGGACATCCCACAGACCCCTGTGTCCCTTTCCAGCAGCAGCCTCAGGGACCTCACCGTGGCCAAACCACGCATCCCTGCAGCACCCCCGCACACCCCAACCAGGGACATCTCAGCGCTGATACAACCGCAGAGAGCAGGACGGGGGGAGCTGGCTGTCTGCTTTGCTTGGGTGCTACCAGTAAGGGGCAGCCGCCAGGAGGATCTGCAGGGCCATGGAGAAGCAGGGCAGCTGTGCCACGCTGTACGCCACGGAGCGGGTGGGTGCCTTCAGCCGCAGGAGGTATGCCACAGTGTGGGTGATGCGTCCTGCGCAGAAGATGAAGAAGTGGAGCCTGGCCACGGCAGGGCTGGGCTCCAGCAGCGAGTAGATGGCTCCAAGGAAGAGGAAGGGGAAGATGTTCTCCATGTCGTTGCGGTGCGCCCTGCAAAGGGAGATGGGTTGCTGCTTCCCACTGGGTTCCCTGCTGCATCCCAGCCCAGTGATGGGGGGGGATGCAGCCCTGTAGGAGCACCCAAAGCTGCAGCCAAGTGATGGCCCATAGGGCCAGACTTAGAAAACGGAAGAGGAGCTGTGTTTTGAGACCCCTCTCCTGCTTCTGCTCAAGGCGAGGGGGAAACCTCGCTTGCTCCACGCAGCCCCCAGCACTCTACTGCACCCCTGTTAGGGCACTGACCTCCCCCAGGGCTGCAAACACATCAGCAAGGTCTGACCAAGCATGTGCTCACTGCACAAGCCAAACCTCAGACTTCCGCAAGCAGCTGCTGCAGCTCCGGTTATTTATTTTTATGGAAGCTTGTTCTTTCTGACTAACCAAAAGAGGATTATGATTATTATTGCTACTATTATTTCATTTTTCCTAACAAAGGAAGAGCTCATCTGTCTCCTCCTCCTCCTGCTCCCTCTGGCAGCTGGGAGTTGGGTGCTATGCGATGTTTGGTGAAGCAAACTTGGCAGTCAGGCTGGGGATGGCTCCCGCCTCCCTTCCTGTGCAGAACTGACCCACGCAGCGCCCAGCCCAGCACCCGGCCACCTCCTGCGGAGGGACTCAAGGCAAGCCCAGGGCTGAGTCACCCCAGCTTTACCTCTGGGTGCACCCCACAGGATGGGGGGAAGGTTCAGGGCTGCCCAACCGGGCAGGCAGAGAGTTGCCATAGCATTGGCTCTGTCCCAGGTCCCCAACTGAGGCAGCAGCACTGGGAGCAGCCGCGCTGTAAACAGGGGTCCTGCTGGAGCGGGGGACACAGGACCAGCCCCAAGGGGCCAGCAGGGCTCTGAGCACCAGGAACTGATTTTCACTGCTCCCAAGCCCCAACCCCTCCATGCTTCCTTACTCCAGCACACACCGCGCTCCCATTAATGAATAAGCTGCTCCGGTTCACGGGGTCCTGCTTTGGACCTCGGGGCATTCCTCCCATTTGGGCAATTAGTTAATTAATGAGGCTTTCAGCTTCCTGCCGCCCCGCCGGGGCAGGATGCTGGCATCGTACTCGCCTGCGGCAGCGCTCCACGTCGGGGTCCTCGCGGTAGTACTGCAGCCCCCCGTTGCGCAGCGCGTCCTCGGGGTTGGCGAACGCCTGCAAGAGCAAATGACAACGCGGGGTCGGCAGGGGACACATCTCCAACGGGGGAGCTCCGTTTGGGTGGGCTGTGGGATTTATTTTCATGCAATTTTAAAAAGGTGAGGTTGAAACATCATGAATGGAGCTGAGCTCCTGGCACACCGGCGATCCCCCGGTTATCAGTGATCCCCCCAGCACTTCTCTCCCTGAAATTCATTCAGAGGAGCTGCCAACCACCTCGTGAGCTCTCTCCTGGCACAGAGCTTGCAGACACCAAAGGCAGCACCCAAAAGATAACCAGGAATGACAGATTGGTTTGCCCTACTGAGACAGAAAATCGCCTCTTTGGCACTGATGCTTTGTGACTGAGACAAGCCCTGGGGAACTGGATCCACCACCAATAAGCTCACAAACGAAAGCGATGAAGGCAAGCTCCCACCTGTGCTCAGAGGCTGCTGACAGCTTCACCTCTGCAGCCTGGGAATGGCTCGGGCGCTTTCTTTAACCACGTTACAAGCCCAGACCATGCCAGGGCTGCGGCATCATTCAGAACACGAGGATGAAGCCGGATCCCCAGCTCCAGTGATGCCATGACACAGCAGCATCAATTTTTGCATTTTGCCCGGGAGCAGAAGATCTCCCTCCCACCCCACCGATGCGGTCAGAAACACCTCGAATATTTGTAAGGTTTTTTTCTGCAGAGCTGAGCTTTGCCGCCAGCCCCAGCTCCCGCTGCTGTCGCTGTGTCCATTTCCTATTGTTTTTGTTCCCCACAACTTTTTTGTTCTCCTGGAGCAACTCTGAAAGCACAGAAGCTTTCTGCTACACTGCAATAATTTTTTCTGGTATTTCAATGATTTTCTCTTAAATTTTTTGCTCTCTTTTCTCCCAGACACAGTAAATTAACATAAACAGAGCCTCTTCCCAGAAGCAGCTCACCTGCATGGTATTTTAAATGTGAAATTACTATTTAGATTAGGATTCAGAAATGATAAACATCACGCTACAGATGGTAGAAACAAACAAAAAGAGCCAAAGAGAAGCGAGATAACTATTCGCCACAGCCATAAAACATGTTTTGCTTTCAACTTCAAAGAAAATTCAGCTTGCTTCTGCAAAACAGTCGGCCTTTGTAGGATTACAAGAAGAAGAGGATTGCAGAAAGTCCCCAGGAAAAGACAGGAGGAGCAAGAAGGGAAAGGAAACTGCAACTTGCCTTCTTCCTGAGCCTCACTTGTCCGGTGATGATGGCCACCACGTACATCTTCACGATCAAGATGGTGCTGTAGAAGGCGAATGACAGGAACACGGCGTTCTCCATCGCTCTGGGGGGATGCGGAGCTCCTGCGGAGAGGGGCAGGGGGGCGGCGGCTCAGGGCTCCGTGACCCCTCCCAGCCCCAGGGCCCCCCCGGGGCCGACCACCACCAAAGGGCGAGCGGAGCCCAGAGCCGGGGGAGCGGCCGCCCACCCCGCTGCGCGCTGCTGGGATGCAGCTGCCTTGAGCCAGGGGGCACAGCAAGCATCAGCCTGCCCTACAACACCCCGCCACGGTCCCCCTGGCACCACCTCCCCTCCTGTTTGTGCCCGGAGCTGCAAAGAGCATCCCTCACCCATTGGCAGCCCCGGCGAGGAGGAGGGGTTGGGAGAAGGCAGGCACCCAGCTCCGCACCCAGCCCCGCTCCTGCGCTCCCCGCGTCCAATCCCACAGCTCCGCACGGCCCCATCCCAGCGCTCCCGGCCCGCCCAGCACCGGATCGATCGTCCCCTCCCCAGCCACCTGCCAAGGGACACGGGACAGGGCTGTCCCTTGTGCCAGCAGCGCCTCACCGCCACACCGCAGTGCTCCTGGGGGGGAGGTTCCCAAAGCTTCAAAGCGCAAACAGGACCCCAAAACCCAACAGGAGAACCCCAAAGCCCCAAAACTGCAGAGGGAAATACAGACCAACCTGCCCAGCTTGTTTTTCTACCAGAACAGGGGAGCCCGGTGCAATGTTATGCTAGCCCAGAAAGCAGCTTCTGCACCTGGAGCTGGCTTTCCCCAGCCCTAAGGAGCAAGGGAAGAGCACAGAGGGTCGGCAGCTCCCGCGCTGCAAAGCTCAACTCCTCCTTCTGCAGCCCCGGCCCCAGCGCTGGCAGAGTTACACACATTGAAGGGCTGCAGCTGGGGCTCAGGTCCACAGCATGCACAAAAACATCCACTTCAGGCAGATGGAAACTTTCAGAGATTGATTGGAAAATGAATGTTCTGGGCATGCAAGCAGTTCTTTTAATTAGCTGATGGTTTGGAGGAAAAAAAGTTGTTTCCAGCCACAAAATAAGCCCAGAGCAGAGCAGGATGGTTCATTCCTTGTAAAATAATCTATGAAAGCATCGCTGCTTCTGGGTCTGCTTTTGTACTTCAGTGTTTTTTAACTTTTTATCTGTCCCTTGAACAAGCTTTGCTCCAAGAGGCTCAGGTCCTGCTGCACAAGGACAGCTTTGTCCCAGCACGGCAGCAGCCCCTGTGCAGGGTTTGGAGCAGAACAGCCAACAGCAGCCCTCTCTCTGCCAATTCTTTACATCTGCCTCTGTGTCTCCCAGGGCAGCAGCACACCTTGCTGAGCAGCAGGAATACACACGGGCTCGGTACCACCTGCAGACAAGCCAGGACTTCTCCTGCCAGCCAGAGACACAAACAGACAGACAGACGGACTTTCTCCGCAGCGTTACTCAAGCGCTGCCAGGAAGCCCTGCCCAATTTGCACCAGCACAACTCGCACAAATTGCAGGCAGAGATCAAGAAACACGGGTTGTTCAGGTGCAAGCCCCAGGGGGAGCCCCAGACCTGCGTGTGCTCTGTGTGCTGGGTGGGCTCTGTGGTGTGGAACACTGCAGTGCAGGGCACAGCACCCACGTGGATGGGGATGCGATGCTCCTGGGATGCTGCACGCTTAGGGGCCCTGTGCTGTAGGACATATGCATGGCAGGGCAGCACCTTCCTGGCCTGGGGCAATGCCAGCTGCCAGGAGTATGCTCAGCTGCCCCATTAATTTAGGTGGAAGCCAGCTGCTGCTGTCAGTGCATTGATCCTCCTACGCAGAGCACATCGTGCTAGGACAGAGCCATTGCCCGGACAAGACCGGGTCCTAAGGCAGCACTCCTCACTACACCACCACCCCATAAAGCCTTTGGCACACGAGTTCTCAGCTCAGGACAAAACCTACCCAAAGCCAACGCTGTGTTCTGTGTATACATGGTTAATAAGTATCAGGGTCAGGCTTTGCAAGGGTTGAAGATGTAGTTGTCGGGTTAGAAGGACCCCAGACGCTGTGGGAAAAGGATGGAAGGTTTTGTTGGGGTTGGAACTGAACAGCAGGAAGAAGGAAAAAAAAAATTCATGGGAGGCATTCGAGACAAGTGCTCAAAAATAGAAGCCCTTAGTAACAATCCTGCTTTAGAAGGGATCAAAACCACTCTCATTCCCCACACAGCGAGCTTTTTGTGTGACCAGCTGAGTTACACCGCAGCACTATAACAGCAAGTTTTTCCACCACTGCTGTGCTGGGGAATTTCCTGGTGGCAGCTACATGTGAGGGTTGGTTGTGCCATAAATCCTCAGCACTGGGGCACAGATGTGTGTGCCAGGGTGGCGCGGCCTGGCCTCCAAAGGGCATCTCCCATTCCCCAAATCAGCAATCCCCCCACTTGCTGCCTGGTCACCAGAGAGGGACCACTCCAGCCTGGGGGATGCACAGCTCCAGGGTGCTCAGCCTGCTGGTGCAGAGCCCTTCCCTTGAGCTCAGCCAGGATTTTGCTTTCCCTGGGGATGCAGCTTGGCCCAGGGTTGCCAGCATGGTGCCCTCCACCTCACCACCTCCTGCTTCCCCCAGCACAGAGCCCGCAGGCATGCCCTGCCCCGGCCATCACTTGCCCTTTGCTGGGCCCAGCCCTGGGACATCCGGCAGCCCATGGGAGGCTGCTCCAGCTCAGACACAGCTGTGGTTTCAAGTAAAAGAATGAGTCAGTTTAGATAATTAAAGAGAAAGGTGCTCCACCTGCCTTCTTTCCTCACTCTGCACTAAAGGTCACATCAGGTGGATGGGGTTTAGCCCATGAAACCATCACCATCAGCATTGCCTAAAGCAAACAGGCAGCTCCTGCCTTCCTGCAAACTCTGGGACATTTTGTCTGCGTTGCACTGCAAAGCATCTTCCCTGCAGCTGTACTGACAGGAGCTGCGAGAGGCTTCAGGCACAAGGAATGTACAAAGGGACTCTCCCAAAGGAGACCAGATGCTGGCAGCAGCAGAGAGGCCTGGGGCAGGGGAGCAGCGTCTCCAAATCTGGGGCACAGCAGGAACAGAGGACGCTGCCATTCCTCAGCCACCCCCATCTCCATCCATCAGCCCCTGCTGGGCTGCTGCCCTGCTCCCAGCCACCCTCCTGCCCCAGGCTGGCTGCAGGACTGCCACTGTCCCCCAGTGGTGGGACAGTGAGGTGCCTGCTGGAAAAGAGGCCATCAGGCTGTGAGCATGTGGGAGGCAGATCAGTTTTCTTAGTTTTGAGCCTCATGGATTCATGCCTGAGCTGTCTCCTAGAGGAAAGAATTCCTTGGCGAGGCTGCAGGGGTAGGGATGCAGCCCAGCTGGGAGGGGAGCTCTGCTCCTCTCCTCTCCTCTCCCTTCCACCCAGCTGGTCCCAACACGGGCTGCAGGCAGACCTGTACCTGCCTCTTCTGCCATGGGGCAATGGTGGGAGATGGGGACAGGGCTGGGGTGTGTGGGAAGCCAGCATCTCTCACTTTGCCACACTGCAGCAACTTGCAATGTGTTTCTCTTCCTCCAAATCAGATCCCAGCAGCTGTAAACAGCACGCACAAGCCACTCATGTTATTGGGCAGAAACAGGGGCTTTCCCAGCCAGGGTGGGAGGGAAGTCCTGCTGCCAAAAATTAGAAAATCGAGAAGCATTTCCTAGACTTGAAGCATTTGCAAACATAAAAAGTAACTACAGATGCCTCAGTGGGATGCTCTTGAGCAGGAGCAAAGGTAAAGGATTCTGCACAGCCCTGCCTCCACACAGTGTGACAGAGGAAGGGCAGTCATGACACACTTCACAGCACTGAGTGCTGGCTGGCAAATGTGGCTGGGAGAGACAGAGGATGTGGTCCCATGTCTCATCCTTACAGAGACCTAAGTCAGGAGTAGATGAGAAAACAAGGAGAAAACAAACTGGGGTGGCCTTTCTCCAGGGCCTGACCACAGGCCATGCCCCATAACACTCGGGGTTATGACGGGGTGCCCACATGGACAACTGGGACCTGGTTTGGGTAGGTGAGCAACTCAGTTCCTGGGCCACCAACCCTGCCCTGAAACCCAGGAAGCGACACAGAAGGGTAGCACAAGGGGGGGATGGGAAGGTCAGAGCTCTCCCTGGTACCAAGTGAACGATGACACCATCCTGGTGAGAGCAGCCCTATGGAGAGCCTTCCTTCATGGCCATGGAACTTCACCCACCACAAAGCTCTCCAAAATGCAGAGGTCATTTTCAAAACCTTGAGTTCTGTGCCCCCTCCATCATGCCTAGACTAAACAGCACGAATCCCTCCCATCTTTCCTCATAGGTCATGTTTTCTAAATGCCTTTATCACACATGCTGATCTCCTGAGTGCTCTCACTTCTCAGAGCAAGGTGCTGGCAGCAGAGGGGCAGCTGGGCTGTCCTTCCATAGCAACCCTGAGCAAAGCACCCTGACATTTGTGCTCCCAGGTCCTTGACCTTCACCTCCATCAGTCCTTCCAAGCTTGCTTGCTAAGAATTGTGCAGCAGATAAAATGAAAATCAAACCAAAAATTGTGCCTCTTCTTCCTCCTCCCCTTGTCTTTCATCCTCCACACCTGACTCAGGTACCAGTAAGAGTTCGTGGTGGTTTGAGGATTTTCCAGCTGGAATGCAGTCACTTGTATCTGCAACATTGCTCACAGGCTGACATATCAAAACTTTCCCTTTTTCCTCCCCTGCACAGGCACAACGTGTCATTCAGTCTGATGCTGGCAACACTGACTGCATCTCAGCAGCCAGGAGAAAGGTGGTCCAGGTCCCAGTGCTGATGTTATTAATAAACATCTCCCACACGTAATGCTAAGAACATCGTCCCTGCAATCAGCCTGGAAAGCAGGGAGTAATTTAGCCGTGTTGTTTACAGTCCTCGTTGCCTGGATGCTCTTCTTGTTGTGCTCTCATCTCAGCTGCCCTCTTGCTCAGCACTCAGAGCATGACCCAGGCTGGAGTCACATCCTGCAGTGCTGGAGCAGGAGATAAAGGAACGAAGCTTGCAGCTCTGGACATCACGGCAGCGACTGTGTGCTCTGCACGGTGCAGCACTTTGAATTTACAAAACAGTCAGTGCACATTTTCAAAAGACAGTGAGGAAAGAGAAGGGGCTGTAGGACCATACAATATTCCAGACTGATTTCCTAACCTTATCAAGAGCAGAATCTGGTGTGAATGATGCAATGAAGCAGAGAAGCCCCTCCAAGCAGCTCCACAGGCAGCAATGCTTGGACTAACCGTCCTAGGATTCCTTCTCCATCGGAGCGATCCACCAGCAGCACCAGCAACCTGCCCAGGTCCCGTGCTTTGATGACTCCCCTGACTTGCAGGCTCTGTCCTTGTGTCCATGACGTGCACTCAGAAATCTGCTCCCCACTGTGTTTATGCAACCATGACTACTTTACGCAGCCCTCCACGAGGAGGTATGTTCTCCTTACAAATATTTACAGAGCAGCAGAAGGCATCTCTCTAGCACAACACATCTCAATTGATGGTGCCATATCAACTTGGCTAAAACTGAACAAGAAGCACTCGCCCCTTAGGAAGGGGAGAGCAGGACCAGGGGGAAGGCAGCCATGGGAAGGGAGCAGAGATGGGAGCTGCAGGATGCTGAGGCCAGAGCTGTCCCACAAGGAGAGTAAGGCAACAAAAGGAGCAGGAGCTGCACTGGTTTGAGCTGGAAGGAGGTTGCTGCTCTCCAACAGGAGCAGGGAGGCATGCAGCCACACCAGCCCTGGTATCCACCACCATTTCCAGGTCCTACAGTGGTAGGGAGAGACAGACTGGGGCTCTCTGGTCCCAAACACACCTTGGTTCACTGACCCTTCAGCAGCTGGGGATTAATTTGAGGTCTGAATCACAAGGTTTAATTCTCTTTCCTGAGTTATTGTCATAGATGACGGTAGCGCTCGATAATTATGTGCGTCAATTCACTTTCCAAACTGTTGAAATTAAATTACTTCCTGGGACAGGGAGTTCCGTAATGAAACACAGTTTAAATTAAGATGATGATGATAATCTTTTTATAGGATCTGCCTCCCCTCTTGTTCATGTCATGGAGAGACACACTGGGGTTAGGAAGAACGGCGATTATTGCTCAGCTTTGTGTAGCACACTCCTTTGATACGTGCTTGTGAAATCACCTCTTACTCAGCTTTATCACACCCCATTCATTTTCATCCCTCTTCAAAGGAGACTCCTCCATGCTTTCAATTATCCCAACCATACTTCTTTCCCTCCAACACTGAAGCAAGCAGATGACCAGCACATGACTCCCAACTCCAACAGTCCTTCAGCCTTCTAATAGCTCAGTTTTCTTTTAAATGCCCCAAGCCCTCACTCTGGGGTCTAGGATGACTCCACACCAAGCTGTTTAGTACTCTAGAGGGGCTACTCCCAAACTGAAGGAATTCCAACTATGTTCTTGCAGAAGACAACCCCGGGACACTCACCCCACAGCCATCTGGCAGCAGATCTGGTTTTCTTATCTCTGTTCCTTTGGGGCCTTTCTGCATCCCCCAGCACAGTCTCCCCCTCTTGGTATGCTATGGCACAGACTGAACCCTGCTCTTCATTGAGCGCATCCATCCTGTCCTCAGCTCATGGTTGGCCACAGGTTCCCAGTTCCCAAATGTATTTTAACAATAGCTGGAAACTGAAGCCCCACACGCAATCTTCTATTCACAGAAGAGCCCATTTTCCCTCATTGGACAACCAGTCTCCTGAAAGAGAACTTCAAATTTTCAGATCCCTTCGTGACTCCCCATCGATGAATGTCTCCATCTCTGACATACAGCAGTGATTCCTCCCAGGTCGTTCAGCATCAGATGTGAGGCATAACCCAACAGGAGCCCTTCAGCAGGACCCTGCAGACCTGAAGGGACTGAAGGCCGCTCAGCTGGGCCTGCTCAAGCAGAGGGACCCACCTGGGAGACCAGTGACAACTGTTTGGTGACCTGCATGCAGACACTCAGGTTCATGCTCTTGAAAAATTCCAGGACGGTATTTTTTCATAAAAGGAGGGAAAGCAGGCAGGAGTGACTGAATGAATTCATTTTGCATCAAGTCAGCAGGGAATGGCATTTCCACGCACACAGGAGAGCCCAGCACAGCGGGCTGCAGGGGACATGGCCCCCCTGGCTCCCAAAGGCGACGGGATGGCCCCAGGCCCTACAAATCACTTTCCTCCAGCTGCAGTCCCCTGTTGTGTAGCTGGAGCAGCTGCACAACAGCTTGTCACCTCAGGAATTCACTTGGCATCGCAGCCCTTGTTGGCAGAGATGTTACCCTGGGTGAGTCCTCCAGCTGTTCTCGGCCCCTGAGGCAGGAGATGGGGAGCAGCTGCTGGGAGCTGTCCCACCCAAACAGGGGGGACATCAGCTGTCCCACACCAACAGCCTGATGTAAAAGCCCCAGAGACAAACCATCCTGGGGTGATCTCCAGGAAGCCTCCTCACTGCGGCTTCCAGAGAAGCCGTCACATCCCTCCTCATCCCAGCATGGAGGACTCCCAGCTGGCTCTGAGGCCTCTTCTCCTCCGGTCACAGACCCCACGCAGGCTCTGGCCAGCCAGGAGCACACAGAGGTGAGGCTGTCCCTTAGCCTTGGATGGCAAGGTGCCTGCTGCTCCCCACTGGCCCCTGTCTGGCCTGCAAACACCGGCCCTGCGGCCTGCGAGGGCAGCCCTGCCCGCCAGAGCTAATGGCGGAACCATTACCACAGCAAAGAGCTCCCTCCTCCTGGTGGGTCTACGTGTTCCTCAATGCCAGCTGCTTGTGCTGATTACAACCAGGCAGAGGTCTTTGCTCAAGCAAGAACTGGAACCAGAGGAGCAGGAATAACAGAGGCGCCAGTCGGAACAGCTGCTTTGCAAGACTAATTTTAGTGACCTGTATTTACTGCTCGTCCCCAGGAGATGGGTGAAAGAGCAGGGCATTTTGTTTGGCTCAAGGGGTGCAGAACACAGCCTCTGATTCCTGTCCAACCCAAAACCTATTGAATGCTTTTAAACCCTCTTTCACCTACGGGTCCCAAAGCGTGGGAGGGGGATGGCTGGCTGATAACTGCTGCTGTCTGTCCATTGGATGGGACACAAGCCACTTGCCACATCAGAGAGCCCATGGCCGGAGCGAGGGCACAGTTTCTCATGGTCTGTAATCCTATCCCTGGAACAGAATGTTTTCTTATTTAATCAAGTTTAGGTTTCGTCCCTTTCACACAGCCTTTATCCCTAAGTTATTATTATCTGCACAGAAATCAAGTTTTAAGAGAGAAGTAAACATGGGCTAGAGTTTCCCTATTATTTCTTGCTCTCTACAGCTACATGGGCAGGCTCACACGAGAGCTGCTTCCAAGCCAGCCTGGAGAACAAAACCAGAAAGCAGATTCCAGCCCCAGACTGGAACACAGTAAAAGCCAAACAGGAACAGCCTCCAGCTTCAGATTCCAGTCTAGATTTCAAAAAACAAGGAAAAAAAGAACCCTGAGGGGTGAAATCTAAGTCTCACAGCATCCCCACTCCATCAATGAGGATCCTGCAGCACAAGTAATGTGACAACGTGACTCACCCCGTGCTGCTCTGCGCTGGGTGACACCACCTTGGCCGGACCCCTGGAGTCCCAGCGCAGTCCCCAGATCTAATCACTAGAACACAGCTATCTGCACCAGCAGTGTTTAGTTTAGAAGTCAAAACAGTCTGACTGCCAGCATGCAACCTGATCACGTGGGCACCAGCTCTACTGCTCCAAATTCATCCATTATTCATTACCATCTTGCACAACACAGACCTCAAATCAAAGCCAAGAGGCAATCAGGCAGGAGCAGAGCCAGCTCTGGGCAGTGAGGGGTGACAAGGCGAGGCTGGTGGCCCAGGGGCCCCCACCCTGCTTTGCCTCCCTCAGCTGCCAGCCCAGGTGGATTTGCATGGTCCTCAGGCTGCTGTACACCTGCACCTGGCTTCAGGTGACACCTGGAGCTGCTGCATCCTCCTGCCTGCAGCTGGAGACACAGGGCCAGCACCTACAACACCCACCTGAGCCCACTCCTTGCAGTGCTGGTATTGGAACTCTTAGCAGAGATTTGCTCCAAGCTGTATCTCAACCTCTTCACTCTCAGCACCAAACCTAGAAGAGCTTGGGGTGCATGTATGCAACCAAAATCCACTTCAGGAGCAGGCACCTGTTAAGATCACCCAGCTACAGACTTAAAAGCCCTGTTCTCCTCAAAGTCTCTCACTACAGCAGTCTGGGCATCTCCCATGCAGATAAACAGGCACTTCTCAGTTTCCCCAAAGCCAACGAGCTGCCCCCCATCCCCTCTCCCTGCAGGGCACACCATGATCTGAGAAGGAACAGAGCCACTTCAGCTGCCAAGCACTGAAATACCTCCCTGTGTTTGTTCTGAGAGCCATTCTCCATCCACCTCCTTCATCACTGCTGGATGGAGCTAATACAACCAAAAGATCAGACGCGTGCGTCAGCAACAGCTCTTGCCCTATAAAGGGCACACGCTTATCTACAAAACTTTACCTTTCAAGGAAGTTCCCACAGGAGGCAAGAAACATGAGAAGCAGCCTCATTCACCCACACCAGCACTGCAGATCAAGCGTGGCTTTAAGCACCTCCTCTCCCACTCCTCTCATTCCTATCCCTACCAGGTAACAGTATCTGGCTGGCCCCACCTGCTGCAGATCACCTGGGTCAGGTTAAAAATCCCTTTTGTCTCCCTCTGCAGAGACTGTCAGCATTCACCATGGCCAAATGGCAGCAGCAGCACTGATAGGATTGCTTCACCCTCAGCTGCTGTGCGCTGGGCAGGTGCTGCAGATCAGGGGAAGCTCCAGTCTGCTGCATGCAAACACAGCGAGGTCCCCAGGGCTGGTTTTTCATCCTGCATGTACAGCATGGGGAGACTGCTTCATGAGCCTGTATCACAGTCAGAGCAAAAGACTTCAAGGCATCCAGGTGGGAAACCCTTATCTCTCGTAGGGAAGAAATCAGCTGTGTTTTCTAGAGAGATCACTCAGAACAAAAAGCTCTGTAAATACATCAGGATTTCACAGGGGTTCAGACATCAAAGACCAGAGGAGCTGTTTCACATGGCCAGATGTGTGTGGCTGTGTGTGTGATGTCTCCCCTTCACCCTCATCCCACGTTCATCCATACCTGTCCTTGTCAGACTGTACCTCCACGCAGCACAGCCACATGCGCTGGCACGAGGAGCTCTGTGACTCTGTAACCCAGACAAAGATTTTTAAACCTGCTCAGGGCTCTTGAGCAAAGATTTCAAAGAGACAGCAGAGTTGCTAATCCCTTTGCCATAAACCACCACATTAAGAGTAACTTTCATCTTCTGCAAGCCTCGTTTCCCCTACCTGCAAGAGAAGGATGACTCCTTGGGTGTTGCCAGGATTTGGTGTTTGGTGTTTCTGCTACCACAACATTACAGAACGGTCAATGAAATGAACACATTCCGTGAGTCAGAGCTTCCCAAAGCGTTAACGTCCTCAGTGTTTGGCCAGGCGCTGTATTTGGATAAAAGTCCACCACAATTCCCCACTTAACAGATCCCAAAGTACGTCAGAGTGACAGCCTTTTCCTGCCTTGGTGTTTGGGACAAGGATTACTTAGAATATGATGCTGCAGTTGAAGAAGGGAAAGAAAACAAACCCAAACCACACATACAGGAGGAGAGAAAGAGAGAACTTTGAGCTTTAGAGAATGTATAGCCAGGGTCAGAAGGCAGGGAGAAAAGCACTGTGGAAGGAGATGTGTTTAGGCAGAAATTAAAGTGAATGTTGGGAAAGAGTTCCCCACTTCTTCAGTGGGGAACCTTCAGTGAGAGCCTCTCGCCAGCCCAGCGCCTCGTGCAAATGGGCAGCTACGTGACCAAACCTCTTCCCTGAAGTACTTGGAAATATAAAGAACCTTATACACTATCCAAAAAAAACAGAGACTTTTTCTGGGAAAAGCATTGCTTCACTGACCCTAAAACTCTTACCTGGAAGCCTCTTGCACTGCACGAACACAAGTCAGGGCTGCGACACCGCTTCCCATCGCCCTGCCCGTGGCTGCAGACATTGTGTTTCTTGGCTCTCCAGCCCGCAGCCAGGCACGCTGCCTCGCTGACCGGCCACATCCCAAATGCTCCAGGCTCTGTGCCACAGAGCTACAAAGTGCTGGGAGGACTGACATTAAACAACAGCGCACAAATCAGACCGTGGGTGAGTGACAGAAAATTTCAACAGAGGGAAACAGAGAAAGGGCAGGCAGAGCTCTCAGCTGGGACTTTCTTCTCTCCTCCTTTAGCAGCCCATCTCTGCACTGCTCATCCCTGCTTTTGCAACACCCATCCTATACCCACTATCTCTCCCCTATCACAATAGCTTTATCACTCCCATCTACCCACAGCCAACGCCCCATATCCTCCAGCTCACACCACTGCTCCCCACACCCCTGCTTTCCCCTGTGCCTACCTTTCCCTTTCCTTCCCAGCACACAACTTCCACCACCAACCAACACCGCAGACCCCAGATATCCCCAAACCAACTCTTGCATAATAAACACTTTTTGAAAGCTCTTCCTCAGCCACAAACATTCGGTATCTCAGAATCACTGAGTCACAGAATCATTAAGGTTGGAAAAGACCTCCAAGATCATTGGGTCCAACTGCCCACCTCCAGTGGCAGCTGACTCACGATGACCCACCACGAGCTGACCGCCACCAGCCCCTGTGCTGATGGGGACCATCGTCAACGTGACAGCACTGTGCCCAGGCACTGCAGGGAGCTGAGAAGGGCATTGCACCGTGCTCAGCAACACAAGGCAACAAGGCTCTGCGTGCTGCGGGGTCTGTGCTCCACTTGGAGCCTCCAGACAGCTGTTCAAGGAAATTGCCATCAGTGTCAACCTCACCACAGCTATTAGACATCTCATCCATGTCCAGGCCCAGCTTGAACCCATTTAACTTGTAAGGGATAATGAGATAACAGCATGACATGTTGCAGCTGAAGGTTATTTAAACACCCATCTGGTACCTGTTAGGCAGCATACATCCTACTGTTGTATAGGAAATATATGCCACCTCCCTCCCATATGGGAAGGAAAAGATCTATAGATGCGCCCTATGCTGCCCCTTCTTTACGTGTTAATGAGATAATTCTCCTCCTTCTCTGCACTGCTTCAGCATATTGCCTTGCATTTCATACATGTTTGGGAGATGCTGGGGTGGTGGGACCTTGTGGAAGGACGAAAGACCACAGTGAAGAACTCACTATGGACACCTTATTGTCCCCTTCACACAGACAGACAGAAGAGGCTCCACACCATCCAGAGAGAGGAGAAAGGATGGACAATAACTATGAAGCTACTCACCCTTGGCAGGACACAGCTTGCTGCTATGCTTTATCCCAGAGAGATTCAGGGCTGCCAGTCCGTTCCAGCACTCTCAGGACCCCGTTCTGTTCCTGCAGAAGAAGGGTGAAACATCTGCTGAGATCTGCGAGGTGAGCAATGCAGCCTGCTTGTGCCTTTAGATCAGACGTGTAGCCAAGAGAACCTGCAGAGCACAGCACTACAGCCTCATTTCTTTATTCAAATTCTTCCTTTGTGAGATAACCCTGTTCTCGGTCTGAAATTGCCTGTGAGGCTCTGGTCCCCCAGGAAGCCTGAGCTATGAGTGCTGTGCTGTTTGGAATTCCATAAAATCACATTCCATGACACAAGCTCTTCTCTACACAGATGCATGCTGCTCTCGTGTTTTTCTCAGGCATGGCTTTCAGCTTTTGCAGAAGTTCCACCCTGGAACTCCTGCACTGAAACCTTTGTCTGAAACCCCATCTAGTGTCCAGCACAGACAAATGCAGAGGACCGTGCGTGAAGGAAACGGAACAGACTGGAAAATTCCCATTACGTTTCAGCAGTGTTAACTCACTTCTGTAAAAATCCCATTTGAGCTGACCTCAGGAGAGCTCTGAGAGCATCCAGGAAACCCACATATCACCCCCCTAACCCCTTCCCCTGGCTTCCACGCAGCCTGTGTGTGTGCCAAGGGAGAGGCTGCAGCCTGAGAGCCCAGCAAGCCCTGCTGCACAGGTGTCAGCCCAAACCCAGGGGCTCTGTGGACACCCTCTGGAGCTGAGCCTTCTGGCCAACCCCCCTGGAATAATGAGCTGAGAGCAGGAGCTGGGCCCAGCACAGGGCTTGGGTAGAGAGGATGCAAAATGGGGAACTCTTGGGCTTCCCACATGCTTGGCCCTAAGGACAGGGCAATCCTTGTTTCAAGAGATATCAAATCTTGAGCATGTGTATTCAGTACTAAATAAAGCTGTTCAGGGCTTTTTTCCAGTGAGATTTTAAAAAATAAAATGTGAGTTAGTTATGAGTGCTTTTCACATTTTTTCATTAATATATATATATATATATATATTGGCTGAGAAAATGAAAACTGTTTCAGGGTCTGTCCTTCCCCTTTGCAAACACACTGCTTTGGCAGGGCAGGGATCGTGAAGCTGCTAGGACACAGCATCTGCTCCGAGAGCCTGGTTCTACAAAGCAGCAGTATGATGTGCTCTGTCCTGTGAGCTGCAGAGCTGCAGCCACTGCCACGGAAACCTCTGGGCTCTGCCACGCCGGGTGTCCCCTGTGAGCTGAGCCCCAAACAAGCACTGCTGTGCTCCTGGTTAATCACCAGGTCAATTAGCAACTCACTTAGGTGCCACCAGGCTCCAGTCCCTTCAGAGCTGGGATTATTCTGATGGCGCACGCAATATCGCTCATCCCTGGGCAGCACCCAGCTCAGACACTTTCACTGCTCAAGGAACAGTGTGGTAACTCTGCTCTCGACATCAAGTCGTCAGCACATCCACCCTACACAAACTGGGCTTCCATGTGCACAAGCAGCCTAAGGCTGCACGCTCCACAGAGTTTTTCTGCAACTTCTGTTTCACTTTCCTTTCCTCCCACGCCTGGCTGGCTTTCAGTTCCCACCATGAAGCTTCTGCCTGCTGCCGTGTTCCCGGCTCTCGTGCCCATCTTGACGGCCGCCCTGGACCCGCTCAGCGCTTCCCTCATGGTGGGGGGGGCTGCCATCGGCTGGCAGCTCTTCTCCCCTCTCTCCTGGCTCAAGTGCAGTCTCCTGGAGTGCTGCAACGTGAAGGACACGCTGAACTTCTCAGGTAAGGTGGTGGCGAGGGCACGGTGAGCAGAGCTGGAGGCTGGGCAGCTGGCAGCCCCTCCCCGGGTGGGGAGGGATCCCAGTGCCACCATCCCCTGGGGCACTGGGGAGAACATAAGCCACTGCCCACAGCAGCTCCGGAAGGCAAAGGCTTCTGACATAGCTCGTCCCACACACGGCCACATGCCCTGCTCCTCATTCAAGTCCTGGAGCATTTTCCTTGCTCGTGTCTTGGTTTTCATTGGCAGAAGCAGGCAAAATGCTGGAGGTGAACTTAAGGCTAACGAAGCAATCCCACATCTTCTGGAGATGGACACCCCTGTGCTATCCCACGCCCCAGTCAGCAGTTGCCATCATCTGTTTCATTTCCCCACGACAAGCAGGCTGGCACCCTGCATGCAGGGAACCAGTGCACGGTCTGAAAGAAGCTTACACAACTTTTGAACCAAAATTTCCAAATCCTGCCACCTGGAAATCCCCCACTCCTTCGTCAACGGTCTACAATTATGGTTTCATTTCAGAGCTGGGATGCAAGTTTCAAAGCAAATTCTCAAGTGCTGGAGACCCGCGTGCCTCCAGGCACTCCAATACTCACTTTTAGCAGCTCAGGATTTGGCTGGCTGCAAGCAGGCTGTTTTCTAGCACTTCAGCCACTGAAACACTGGCTGTGGTTCTTTTTTAAAAGGACATTACATAGCAACAAAAGCACTGGTCTCTATAAATATGAAGTGTGCTAGATCCCACAAAAACAGTTAACGAGAACTTAGCACATGCAGAATCTCTGCAAACACGTTAAAGCCCACCCCAGGGCTTTAGAGCAGGCAGGAGCTACAGTGCCACTGGGGCTGTCTCTTGCAAACTGTCTGGTTCCCATAAAAGCCATTGAGCTGTGATTCATGAGTCTGCTCCTCACTGTGATTCTCTGCTGATTCATGGTCTCATCACAGACTGAGGGCAGCGTATATTTATTCTCTCTGATGGCCATCCAGCCATAGCCAAAAAAAAAAAGGGAGGAATAAAGAGCACTTTCTGACCCTACCCTCATTCTTCCAGTTGTAAAGATGGATTTGGAGAGAAGAGTCTTTGGCCAGCATCTTGCTGTCCAAATCATTCTGAGAGCTCTGAGTGCAAATATTTATTTGAAGCGGCCCAAGAAGCCCCTGGTGATGTCCTTCCACGGCTGGACTGGAACAGGGAAATCCTTTGTCAGCAGCATCATTGCGGAGAACCTCTACCGGCCCAGTGCACGGAGAAGGTTTGTGCACCACTTCAGCACAGTCCTGCATTTCTCACATGCTTCCCATGTCCATCTGTATAAGGTATTTACAGTTTTACCTCGTTTTCTCCAATTTATCTGCAATTGTGAGTGCGAACAGCAGGTAATTTTGCTTCTTCTCACAGGAGCAGCTGCAGAACTGGATTCGGGGCAATGTCAGCGCCTGCCCAAGGTCCCTTTTTATCTTCTCTGAAATGGATCAAATGCCACATGGCCTGATAGACTCTATCATGCCATTCCTTGGCTACCGTGAAGAGATTGATGGAGTTTATTACGGCAAGGCGATCTTCATCTTCCTGAAGTAAGGAAAGCCAAAGGTCAGAAGGGGATGGCAGTCGCACAGAATCTGCAGGAACAAAGGAGTATTTGCTCACAGGTCTGTGGCTGAGCAGCTCTAGGTCCCTCCCTCAGTCTGTCTTCACAGTGTGTTGCCAATGAGCATGCCCAGCCATCGTGTCAGCCAGACCTGAGCCATTTACATCGTAAAGAGAAGTTGTCCTAGGGTTGAAGAAGCTCTACAGCTTCCCTCAAGGGAATAGGAAATGGGTGGGTGTCTGTGGTGGCTTCCAAAAGTACTGGAGACACCAACTTCCCCGCTGGTCATGTAGGAACATCACCTCCACTCCAGGGCAGGATCACACCGTGACCTCAATCACTGCCAAGATCTGAGCAATAAAGATGGCCAAGATATACCTCTAACGAGCCCGCAATCTTCCTGACAGCAACGCAGGTGGCGATAAGATAACGGAGATTGCTCTTGATTACTGGAGAAGGCTGAAGAGAAGAGAAGACATTCCTGTGACGGAGCTCCAGCATCTGCTATCTGAGGACGTTTTCAGGAGCCCAAACAGTGAGTACCCTCTGGCTGCCGGGCCCCAGACCGCTGGTGGTCTGCAGAACCCATGCAGCACACAGCACCGTGCTGCCCTCAGAGTCGGTCAAGCTCTCCTGCTCTCTTCTAGGTGGCTTCTTTCAAAGCCAGCTGATCCTGAAGAATCTGATTGATTATTTCATCCCTTTCCTCCCTCTTGAATACCACCACGTGAAGCAGTGTGTCCGGGAGGAGCTGCGTCTGCAAGGGCATCCTGAGGATGAAGACCTCGTCACAGAGATCGCCTCGGCGATGACGGATTACCCCAGCGAAGAAAGACTCTACTCCAGCAAAGGCTGCAAGACGGTGGCCTCCAGAGTGACTCTGAGCATGTAGACACTGCAGGGCCACACGCTCGTGTTCCTGTTGCAAGAGGAAAGCAGATGGAAGAATGGGGGACGCCCTTCCCCATCAGCCTACACATCCTTCCTTGGTGGGATCCAGGCTTTTCCATTCCAGAGGGACCTTTTGTAGAGCCCTTGAATAAACACAGACAACAATCGTGGTGTAGACAAAGCAGAGGAGGGACTCTGGGGAGAACTTATGGCTCTCTACAACCCGACAGGAGGTTGTGGTGGGGTGGGGTCAGCCTCTGCTCCAGGTCACAAGCGGTAGGGTGAGAGGGGATGGCCTCACGTTGTGCCAGGGAGGGTCAGGGTGGGTATCAGGAACAATTTATTCTCCAAAGAGTGGTGATGCAGTGGCACAGCTGCCCAGGGAGGAGGGAGTCACTGTCCCTGGAGGTGCTCAGGGACCATGGAGATGTGGCACTGAGGTCAGTGGGCACAGGGATGGGCTGGGGCTGGGCGTGGGGATCTGAGAGGGCTTCTCCAACCCTAACGGCTCCATGGTTCTGCAACCACTGGGCCTGATGGCCGCAGGCCGCCATGCTGTGCCCCTGGGCTGTGGTGAAGGAAGAGAGGATGCTGAGGGCTGTGCCACGGGGTGGGAATGGCAGCTGTGTGAGCTGCGGGGCAGAATGCGGTACAGAGCGGGGGTCAGACACCGGGTGCGGGGGAACACCGAGGCACAGCTCCCCGAGGAGCTGAGGCGGTGAGGACCCCCCTGCCCCTCACTATCGCTAACGCCNCAGGCGGCTGTTCGGGCAGCACCTGGCCAAGGAGGTGGTGCTGCGGGCCGTGACGGGCTTCAGCAACAACCCCAGCCCCAAGAAGCCGCTGGCGCTGTCGCTGCACGGCTGGGCCGGCACCGGGAAGAACTTCCTGAGCCAGCTGCTGGCACAGCACGTGCACCCCGCCGGGCTCCGCAGCAAGTTCGTGCACCTCTTCCTGGCCACGCTGCACTTCCCGCACCCCCAGCACCTGCGGCTGTACCAGGTGAGGCTGCACCGCGGAATCGAAAGCGAGAGCTTCTGGCTCTCCATCCGGGGAAGAACCGC
>WBMW01003645.1:942855-955454 GCA_013396635.1 Penelope pileata | reverse complement strand
GGGGGGGATGGGAGGGATCGAACGGCGTCACCGCGCGCAGCGGCTGAGAACGGAGCGGCTGTGAGCGCCGGGCGCTGTTCCCCGCAGGGCTCCATCGCGGGCGGGACGCTGAGAGCCGCAGCGCCGAGCCCCGCCGAGCCGCTCCCGAGCCGCTCCCGTGCTCCGTTCGTGGTTCCCGAGCCGCGTTTGGGAGCTCCGAGCGCCAGGTGAGGCCGGGGGGCAGCGCCGGGTTCGGGGCTTTATCCAGAGGGCTGCGGCCCGAGCCCCTCCTGGTGGGTTCAGCCGGGGGTGGGAGGTGAGAATGACGCTGTCCCTATTCAGAGTAGGAAACCCCGGGTGGGGAGATCCACCCCAGCGCTGGAAAGCTGCAGGGAATGGTTTGGGCCTCAGATAGAGGGGTGGTCCCATGGAGTGCAGTAACAGCACCGACTGGACTGTGCCTAACACAGTGCTCCGAAACCCACCCCAGGAGCTCAGGCTGGGGGAGACTGAGGGCTCTGGAGCTCGTTTTCAAACAATATTTTGTTCATTCGTTTTTCTGGGAAACCTGGGGAAAAGGGCTAAGAAACCAGAGAAGCCAAAATAGCAAAAATGGCACTGATACTTTTTTTTTTCCCAGTTGGATCAGCTGATAGGGTGGGAGAAGGAGGCAGTTCTGATGAAGGAGCTCAGAACCTGACAGTGCCCCAGTTCTGTGCGTGTCTGTGGCCTCATCACTTGTCTCCTCCATCGGGGTGTGATGCTGCTTTGCTGCTCTGTGGAGCTCCTGGGATTCCTCAGTTGCTTGCTGAGCACCCTTCACAGGGGATGCTGGCTGCAGACACTGCTGTGTTTGCAGATGTACAGAGGATTCCTCCTCCTTCCAGTTCTGCTTTGCTCCTCCAGCTCAGTTCCATAACACTCTTCTAAAATCATCCTTGGGGGATGTCTTGTGCCAAGGCAAGGTGCTAGGCAAGCTTTCCAGCTCCTGGGATAAGTGTTCCTGCAGTGCCTTGTTTGTTTGTCCCCTTGTTTATTATTTTTTTTATTTTTCTGCTGTCAGTGGTTCAGACCAGGTAACGCTGGAAATTCTTTCAGATGTCCTCAAAATGTGAAAACAACAGAGAGCAGCAGCTGTGCTCCCGGAGTTGTTAACTTCATCCAAATTTTTTATTTATTTTTTGTAATGATGTCAGCTTTTTGTGTCTGCTTCATTTCCAGCCTATAGTAATATTTTGGATCCTGGTCTGTGCTGTTAATATTTCTTGTCTTTTTTTTTTCTTTTTAACAGCCATAAGTGAGGTTACTTGAACGCTGCTTCGGCAAACAAGCTCTTTTCATCTTCTTTTTATAGCTGCACGTGGCTGAGACATGTTTAAAGTCTGTAACGTACCCATGGCCCACCATGAGGGTGTTTATTGTGCTCTGAAGCGTGCAGCTATGAAATCCTCTGTACTTGCAGTGCTTGGATGCATGGGCTGGGGGGGGTGTTACATTTCTTACAGTCTTTGAGAGTGATTTGACTTGTTAAAAATCTACTAAATGATAAATTCCTCGGATACTGAAGTCTGGTTATCAGTTACAGATCTTTTCTGTCTAATTCCCTTTTATGCAGCTTCATTTAGACAGTAATCATATATTTAATGTTTGATAAAGCAATACCCTAAAGATCCAGATCAGCATGGGACGGGCAGCACGAGGCCCCAGGACTCCAGGTGCTCAGTACCTGTCTTGGGCTGCAGTGCTGTTTTGCTTTTAATTCAGGTTTCGTGCACATGAGTTAATTAGATTTGGATCTCTTCATGCTGCGTGACTGTGTTTGGCAAGAGGAATAAAGTTCAGATCACCACGTTTGTTTTCCTGCCCTACCTGCTGAGCTTGGAGATAGAACCCAGTTTCTAGGGGATAAAGTGTAGTTTCAGTCTAGCGAGCGTTGTCTTGCTCACTTAGCTCTGATATCAGAATGCAGCCACTCAGCAACGGGTCAGAACTGTGCTAGCTGATATCACTGGGTCCAGATTTAATACTGTCCTAATCTCTTTGGATCTTAAATGTGAATATCTTAATCTCTAATATACTAGTGTCCAACCCTGGCTAATTCATCTTCTTGCAGTCTGTGGGAGCAATTCTGAATGTAACTGAGCAGAACTGCTGTCCTGGGAAAACACCATCCCTCAGTGAGCATGGGGGATACAAGGGACGTCTGTCCTCACCTGGATTCCATAGGAGAGGTGACCAGGGATGATCTGCTGCTCAAATCCAAGGTACGGGGTGTTCTGGTTGTCAGTCCTTTCCCTTTTTGCTGGTGTGCATGCTTTTGCATGCTTGCTCTTTGTAGAACATGCTGCTCAGCACTGTGGAGAAGAGGCAGAAACTCTTCTTCCAATGCTGTTGTACCTTGCACGTGGCCCATAAAGTCAGCCTGTGTCATGTGGTGCATCTCTCACTGACGTTTTATCCTGCTCAAACATGTCACTTTCCTAACACACTGCAAAGTGTGTGTTTCATTGCAAGCATGGATTTCAGAACTGCTTTGAGCTGCAGGTGGGGGAGGCCCGTCTCATAGAGAGGTTTCTCACGCTTGAAGGGCTAGATTACTTAAAAGAGAAACAAGCAAACAAACCTTCTTTTATCATGAATGTGCAGGGAACTTGCCAGTCATGTGGAGCTGTGGGACCAAATCTCTGGGCCTGCCTTCAGGTAAAGATGGCTTGCTATTTGTGTGCGTGATATGGGGGGACTTCTGCTTAATGTATGAAAAATAAGTATTGGACCAGAAGAAAAGAGCTGGAAGTGAAGAGGGGGGTTCATAGTAGAAATATCCACAGTTTTTTGATGGATTCCAAGAACAAGTCTCCCTAGATTAAAGGCTGGTGCTGTCAGAATATGCCAGGGTGTAGCAGTTTGGAGCAAACTTCCCCCGATAGCCCCAGCAGGAAGGAACATAACGCCCAGCACTGACTGCCTCTGCTGGCAGCTCCAGAGGAGCTGCATGTGCGAGATCCTCTAAGATGTTGCTTGGGGCAGTGAGGCAGAAAGGAATGACAAAGGGCATGTGGGTGGGCAGGGGCAGTTTATTTTTACACTGGAATGCCCAGACGTTTGGAGACTGGTGAATGAGCCTGCTGGAGCAGTTGGCTTGGAATGGGGACTTCACATGGGTGTGAACCTGATTTCAGATTTTCTTTCTTAAGTTAAGCAAATCCAATTTATTCTGGGCCCTGGAAAGAAAAGCAGGCTAGAAAAGAGGCAAGATCGGTTCTGAAGTTGCAGCTGCTGGTAGGGCTGGAGTTGCAGACTGTTTTGTGAAGGGTTTCATTTGGGGTGCCATTGGAGTTTTGCTCTCTCTCTCACTAGGTCGGTTGTCCTTACGTTGGCTGTGGGGAGTCCTTTGCTGACCACAGCACCCTTCACGCACAGGTAAGCTTTTCTCTGTTGTCCACCTTAAGGCAGAAAGAGTTGGATTTTTCCCATTACCTAATCCTCTCCTCCCCTAATTTGGTGGTCCCGTGCTTCAAGCTGACTCAGCTGTCAAATCATTGTTTCATCTTTTAATTTCTAGGCCAAAAAGCACAACCTGACGGTGAATCTGACCACGTTCCGGGTCTGGTGCTACGCCTGTGAGAAGGAGGTGTTCCTGGACCAGCGGCTGGCAGCGCACGCCCCGTCACCCCCAGTAAAGTTCAGTGAAACGGTGAGTCTGTGCCATGGCAGGGCAGGGTTGAACTCTTGGCAGGCTTTTTGTTTACTTGTTGAAAATTAACGAAGAAATTTCCACTGTGTCCAGGCTGCTATCACGATAGGAATCCTTTCACTGAAGCACACTACCTGTGCTCAGAGGACCAATAGCTTTGCTTTACAGAATCTCGCTGCAAGAAGACTTCCAAATGACCTGAATATCCATCTTGATTTTTTTTTTAACCTTTCCTGGCCTTGTCTGTGGGGCATCTGTTTCTGGGAGGAACCACAACAGCTGCAACATCTTAATTTAAAAAATTCTAGCTGTCAGACTCAAAACACTTGTGACACTGCTGCATATTCCTGCTGCCTCTTGTATCATGAATACTGGAAGCAATAATGGTAACCTTTCCATTCCTTACATGCACTACTGAAAAGGGTAGGCAGTACAACTGGTTCTTCTCTCCTGAGTGTGCTCTTTTAAAGGCTGGCTAGATTTACATACAAGATCTCTCTCACAACTATCTTTTGAAACAGGACTCTCACTGATGCTTATTTTTGTGTCTTTAATCTAGGATTCTCCATTGCCTGCTCACCCTTTGAAAGCTGTTCCAATTGCGGTGGCTGATGAGGGCGAATCCGAATCAGAGGATGATGACTTGAAACCAAGAGGTAACTCTGCATCAAGTTGATGAAAGAGCTGTGAGGGTAACTCTGCCATCTGAAGGACCTGCACTGAGAGGTTCCTAGGAGCAGAGCGCAGAGCCTGCCTAGAAAGGGTCAAATTCTCTCTCCTTTGGGAAGGAATATAGAAAGCAGCACTTCTGGAAAGTGTTTCATGCTTCTCTTGTTTGTGCTTTAGGCCTTACTGGAATGAAAAATCTTGGGAACTCCTGCTACATGAATGCAGCACTTCAGGCTCTCTCTAACTGGTAGGCATTAGGGCCTTTCAGTAGAGTCTTGTACTGGACTTCACTAAATACCAGAGTGGTGCCTCTGATCTGACACCTTCCTGAGTCATGCACAGATAAATCAGCCAGGCTAGGTACAGATAAGGGAGTATGAAATATGTAGTGTTCATTGAGGAAAACAGAAGATTTACAGTAGGAAAATGAGTGGATGGCCAACTTGTGGCTACGTATAAGACTTGTGCTTAGATGAATGTTGGAAGTACGATTCCTTTCCACTGTGACAGAAATGTCTTTATCACATGGGAAAGCATGTCAGATCTTTCTGTTCTCCACAGTGGTGTCATTCTAACAACCCATTCTGCTGAAAACTAGTTGCAGGATTGCTTAATCTACACTGGGAACAGATTCAGATCAGCCTTTTTTTTATTCATTTTAAGTTAAGAAATCAAGTCTGCATCTGGAATAATTTCTTCCCTTGATTTAAAAACAATATCTTAAGCATGTTTTCAAAAAGGCATGCATTTAAGTTTTGATAGATCTTTAAAGAGAGGCAGAGAAGAAATTTCTATGCACTAAATTCTTCTTTTTTTTTCTTGTAGCCCACCTCTCACACAGTTTTTTCTGGAATGTGGTGGACTGGTCCGTACGGATAAGAAGCCAGCACTGTGCAAAAGTTACCAGAAGCTGGTGTCTGAGGTTTGGCATAAGAAACGGTGAGTAATCCCTAATCTAATCTGTACAGGTTTCATGTTTATGTTAGTTCTGAAATATGTCATCAGCAAAAAGAAATGGCATCTTCAGTGGTAAGTGCATTGTCTAAGGCAGCAGTTCAAATCCTGCACAGACAGGTGTGCATGGATTCCCCCTTATCTAGGAGATCCTATGTCTTGTTACTAGGGATGAAATGGGCAGTGATGTCAGTGATCAAAAGAATACATTCCTGATGTTATAACTTTAAAAAGGAAGTGATTTTGTTGTATATCTTTTCTGTTGGTAATGAAGAAAAAATGGTGTGATGAGGGAACAGTCTTTGCTGTTTCTGAGTATGTTGCATGGACTGACCAGCACTTGAAGGAACTGCTCTTGATTAGCAGGGGAACTGATGATTTGAATAGAAAAAGAGTGCAGATCCGACACTGAGGTTTTACCAAAGAGTGGAAAATGCAGGTGACTTTTTGGGAAATGTTTTCTATTGGTTCAAATTCTAGTCTGGTTCAAAACAGTGCAAAATAATGCAGCTCTGTTGAAATTTGTAGGTGTCTGATCTGTGCAACTCAATTGAAAAAAAATATCAAACTAGGAATCTAAATGGCATTGCCTGTTTGTTTCAGGTTAGTTGTTAACAAGGGATAAGTAAGATACAGAGCAATGCTGTGTCTTTATGCAGCAGTTGTAGACTTTGAAGCAATGTAACATCCATTTAATATTGGTTTTGACTTACCTCATGTATTGGTCCCTGGGCAGCCCACCCAGATTTTGAGACAGACATGCTGCTGCAAAAAACAAACCAAGTAACTAACTGCAAAACCCTGCTCTGGGGAGAATCGCTTGAAGCTCTGTCCACACCATGAATTGTCTCAAGTTAAATGTGCTCTAGGGAAGGTTCTCTCTGGAAGGACAGACCAAAATGAGTGTGAGATGTTTTTTCTTTCTTAATTTGTATGTCACCTAACTAATAGAGAAATCAAGTCCAGGCTTTGCAGGTGCATAATTATCTTTTGTCCTCCTTAACTAGTTACCACACCCTGTTCTGTTGCTTATTACATAAACTGGCTCCAGGCCTGATAAGCAAACTAACCTTTTTTTTTTTTTCTCCATATCTGAACAGCCCAAGTTATGTTGTTCCAAGCAGTCTATCTCATGGAATTAAACTCGTCAACCCCATGTTCCGAGGCTATGCACAGCAGGTGGGGTCTCAACAAAAACATGCCACTGTTCCAAAGGTGGTGGTTTTTTCCTTCCTGCAACGGTGCTGCTTGTGTGCAGAGAGAAGAGCTAGAACTCAGGCACCATGCCTGTTTTGTGTCAGTATGAGGGATCTGATGGAGCACTGGGGTGGGATTCAGGAGACCTGGGTTGTCTTCCAGGCTCTGCTGCTCGCTCGCTGGTACCAAATCAGTTCATCTTCCTGTGACAGCTTTCTCACCTCTGAAATTTTGATGGTGACCTCCTTTATAAAGGGCTTTGAGATCTATGGGTACATGCTATATAAGTTAGGTATTATTTATTCATATTAGAGCTGAGAAACTTGGATAAATCTGTACTAAAAAATTAAAGATACCAATGTTCTGTATTCTTTTTTGGGGGGAGTTGCAGCAAACTAAATCTTAGTTAAAGATAGTATCTTTTTCTTTGAAGTTTTTATTGTGGCTTCCACTGTTTATTCTTTAGAATAAAATGTAAACATCAAACTATGTTTGATTAGAAAATTTACTAAAGAAGTGGCAGTAGACAGTATATCTAAACTGTGATACTGACAGCAAGTCAAAACAGAGGATGAAAATAATGATTAATGAAAGAATTTCTATATTTATCTTTGATGTGAAGTATGTTGGATTGGAAAAGTCGGCTCTAAAGCGAAAGTTGAAAGGAAGACAGAGCAGGCTGAAAGCCAAGCTTCATTAAAATAACAGAAACATCACAATTAACTTTCTGAAGTTGTCAAAATACCAGGTTGCTTTCCAGCAGGTCCTTTGAAGCCAACGTATCAGTTCTTTTACTGTGCATTGTAAATTTAGGAGTTTGTACCTTGACTGTACAGCCTCTGGCTTCTGATTTAATTCCCTATTTATTAAAGATTTTAATCTGCTCTCTGTAAGAGAGGGATTCCCATAAGCAGAAGTCAGTGTTCCTGAAAATTTTGTAGTTAAGAGTCTGTTCTCTGTGGGCTGCTGTCTTAGCTTTCTCCTGGTCTGTCGCCTCTTATCAGTGATAACTGAGATAAATAAGATCACAGTTTGCATGTTGCAGCTGCTGTCTAGCTTTCATCAGTATCTTTCAAATGAAGGTGTTCAGATAGAAGTTGTTTTTTTATCATGAGGAGTTAATGATGCTTGTTGAGCAGATGTGTTGATAAATCTTCTCTGCTTTAAGAGAGGGTCTCCCTGTGTTGCAGAGGTGGATACCTTTTGTGGGCAGAATTGAAAGAGGCTATGAATGGAGCCATCTCTTCTTTTGCTCCTCTTCCTTGCCTCATTTCTGGGTGGATACTAACATGGAATTACTCCTGGTTTTCAGGACACTCAGGAGTTCCTGCGCTGCCTGATGGATCAGCTTCATGAAGAACTGAAGGAACCAATTGTTGCAGAGACGAGAGATTTGGATACTGGTGACCAGGATGACAAGCGAGAGGGTGACCGAAGTCCTTCAGAGGATGAGTTCCTCTCCTGTGACTCAAGCAGCGACAGGGGTGAAGGAGACGGTCAAAGCCGGACCGCTGGGGGCATGGGCAGCAGCTCCCTGGCAGAGACAGAGTTGTTGATCCAGGATGAGGCAGGGAGAGGGATCTCCGAGAAAGAGAGGATGAAGGACAGAAAGTTCTCCTGTGGCCATCGGCGCAGCAACTCGGAGCAGGTGGATGAGGATGCAGATGTTGATACTACTATGATGCCAGTGGATGGCAGAGCCTCACCTGAAATGCTCCCAGCTCCCCGTCCTGCCAGCCCCTGTAGGACACCAGGTATAAAACTCTTCCAGTCATGTTATTTGAGTGAAGACATTACATTCCTGCAGTGGGAAACAGAACATAATGCGCGTGTTCCTTCTATAGGTTTCAAAAGATTTTGCATCCAAGACTTTCTGCAGTGGCCCTGGCAGTAGTTCTGCCTTTGTGCACGATTGCTTCTGTAAGAAAACCTAAGTGAGCCAGGGAGCTTAGCCAGGCTTATGGAGCTGAGTGGAGCCTACATCCTGAAGGCAGCAATAGGTGCCTCTGCCAAACCTGCAGATGCGATATTTATGTCTTTTTCTAATTTATAAAGAAGTTTCATGTATGTACGTTGCTTTATCTGATAGGCTGGCCTGGGGAAATGCTGGCTGTGAAAAAGATGTGGAAGAAGGTGTTGGTTAATCTTCGACTATGGACTTTGTGGAGAGAAAAGGTTAATGCACAGTTTGTGCATTTCTGTATCTTAGGGAAAAGAGCAGCTGTTAAGACGTAGGTGTGGAGTCACCTCAAACTGAACATATCCGATCGTTCAACACTTATCTTTATGTAAGAGTCTTACTCTGCCAACTGGCACTGAAAGCAGCAATGCTGTTTATGTGGATGAGGGATGCAGGAGCAAGCTGTAAAACCTAATTAGTCATAAGTGTGAAAAAGTGGCAGGTTGGCGGTGTTTTTTATAATTATTAGCTGTTCGGTATAGCTCTGTATGCACTCTTATCCTTGCATTGAGGGAGCTGTATCTGCCAGCCTGTGCAAGTAGGACAGTTAATAGCAACTGAACTGTGAGTGCTGGGAAAGATTCTGTGCTGGAACACAGAGCAGGGCTGACACTGGCTGCAATACAGTTGGCTTTCATCACAGGTTTTCAGCAGTGCTCTTCTTCCCAAACAGAACCTGACAATGACGCCTACGTGCGCTGCTCCTCGCGCCCCTGCAGCCCGGTCCATCACGAAATGCACTCCAAGCTCTCTAGCAGTCCTCCTCGCTCCAGTCCTGCCAGGCTTGGACCTTCCTATGTTCTCAAGAAAGGTAGTGCAAGGCGGTCAGGTGTATGCTGGGAGGCAAAGGGGAGCATGTGGAGGAGGAGGGGTTCATTTGCAGAAGAGAGAAGGAATCCTTCGTGATCCTTGGTTAGCAGTTTTAAGAAGTGCTGATTCCCCTGGAACATCAGTGCTTAATAAAATCGTACCAGGCAAAGACTACATTAAACCTGCAGGTAAACTCAAGGTTTGGATACAACAGATGTTCTAGTATGCTCTTATATTGGAGCATGAAATGGTTTTCATGTATGTGTCTGCACGCTGTGTTTGTTACTAATAAAAGGGCAATGAAGTCCCAGGCACAAGCCCTGTTCCTTTAGGGGAGCGTGGAGATGTGTGGATATTTGTCTGCCAGATTTACACTTCAGAGTGCGTGGGTCAAAGAACTGTAAGATGATGTGACTGAGAGAGAGCTTCAGGGCTCTTAGATGTCTTGAGCTCACAAGAATAGAATTGAGCTGTAAATGTCAATCTGGTGCTGGGAGCATTGTTGGGCTTTAGGGTGGAGCCTGGCTTCTGTTGTCAGACTGGACTCTTCATCACAAGCAAATTGCAGGACAACATCTCTCAGCATTGCGTAGCCAGCAAACACAATGGCATGTGCTTATACCACTGTCTCTACAGCTGTTCAATAATAGCATTCTTTCCAAAACTGTGCCCCAGCCCCTTGGCTGAGATCAGTGCAGCCACAGATGTTCTGGCCTGACAAAAAGCACTCTGTCTCCCTGCACGTGTGCGTAGGGAAGGGGGGTTGTTGTTAAACAAAACTGTGGGTTTGGCCACTCCCTGCTGTGGAGAATCTTTTCCAGCAAAAGACACCTGATGAACACGTGGTAAATGCTAGAGGGGGAAAACAAAAGGCAAAGTACACAGTCAGGTGAGGGGGGAGAGGAAGTAAAGTGTTAAGCTCAGAGCAAAACATGATCCTGAACGTGTTGCAGGATCAGTGTTTGTCTTGTGTTCTTGTGTGTCTGTGTGACTCTGCTTGAGACAGGAGACTGGGAAAGTTGCTGCATGATGGGGCCTCTGTCTCTTTCAGCCCAGATGCAGGCTTCTGGGAAAAAGAAGAAAGAACTTCGTTATCGCAGTGTGATTTCTGACATCTTTGATGGCTCCATTCTCAGCCTGGTGCAGTGCCTCACCTGTGACAGAGTGAGTCTCCTGGTAGCTGTCGGTCAGAAAGCACTCTTTTAGCTTGTAGACCTCTTTTTTTTTGGCAGTGAAGCTCTTATTACCAAATATTGTGGGATGCAGTAAGCCTGCTAAAATCTTGATAGGTGGGAGGTGTGAAGAGATGCCGTGCCAAGAAACCATCTGCCTCCGTAGTGATCTGTTTGCATATCTGTGCTACTGAGTTGGTCTAGCACTATCACGTTCACATCAGAAAACAGCTTCCAACTCTACAAAAAGGTGATGAAAGTCTTTCTGCTGACAGTAGTTAAGAATAATTAGCCAGAGCAAGTTGCTTTTGCTGCCAGGTCAGGTTTCTAGCCTGGACAAAATCCAAGCAGCGATAAGAAGCGATGAAAGTCAGTTCTCAGCTTCAACACTTCCAGGAAGGGGGCATCCACAACTTCTCTGAACAGGTTGCCCACAGAAGTTGTGGATGCCCCCTCCTTGGAAGTATTCAAGGCCAGGCTGGATGGGGCTTTGGGCAGCCTGGTCTAGTGGAAGGTGTCCCTGCCCATAGGAAGGGGCTTGGAACAAGATGATCTCTAAGGTCCCTTCCAACCTGAACCATTCTATGAATCTGTGATTCCATGCACAGGAAACCCAGGCCTTTTCCTCTTGGATATTTCCAGGTTTCTACGACAGTGGAGACATTCCAGGACCTGTCACTCCCAATCCCAGGGAAGGAGGACCTGGCCAAGCTGCACTCTGCCATCTACCAGAACGTGCCAGCTAAGACAGGGACGTGTGGGGACAACTATGCCTCCCAAGGCTGGATTGCTTTCATCATGGAGTATATCCGGAGGTGCGTTCCCTGTGTGGGACCTTCTCCTTCTGGGGTTTGCCCTGCAGTGTCTGGAAGGCAGCTGTCCCTAACCAGCAGTGCTTACAGCAGAAATGTCAGCTGTAACTGTTCTTTGATGAGGGCAGTATGTGGTACTTCACAGATCTGTTTTGGCCTTTTCATTTTCATGTGAGCCAGCTGCTACTGTTCCTCTACTTCTGTCATTTACCTTGACGAGTCTTTTGCAGATGATGATGCCTCACTTCTGCCTTTAGCTCAGCCTTGCCCTCCAGAGCAAACTACCAGCATAGTTTTGCAAATCACTTCCCGATTGAGCAGTTACAGTAGGAATATCAGCTGTGAGAAATCATGCTTTCCCTGCCCCTCTGGGGCATGTGATGGGCTTAGGACCTGCAGCTAGAAGAGAACTCATCTGTTTGGGGTTTTGTGAGCCAAAGTGTCTTAACTGTTGTTCTACATAAACTGCTTTTCTCTTTTGCAGATTTGTGGTGTCCTGTATCCCTAGCTGGTTTTGGGGTCCTGTTGTGACACTGGAGGATTGTCTTGCTGCCTTTTTTGCAGCAGATGAGTTGAAAGGTGAGTCTGCTTCAGCGGGGTCTGACAGCCAGAAACAAGGAAAACTGCATATAGGAATATTTCACGTGTTTTGGGGGCGCGTTCAATCTCCTAGAAAGCCTGCTTTACTATTTCACTTAGAGACTGGCACTACCAAAACCTGACAGTTCAGCTTCTCTTAGAAACTCAGAAATGAGTTTTCCCATCTGCCCAAGGGTGCTGCTTTTTCTTTTGGAACTGAGTGAGAGTGTTCTTAGCAAGAAGCAGACATGGCTCTTGAATGTTTTGTTGTTGGTTGTTTGTTTTTTTTTTGTTTTTTTTTTTTTGAGTGCAGTGGTTCCTTAACCTTAGCTTCTTCACTTTTTCCATCTATTCCTTAAGCCCTGGAAGACTTAAACAATTTGTTGTAATCACTTACAATGATAAGCAGTATATATTTTCTGCTAGTTGATTGCATTCTCCTGTCCACACCTACTGAGGGAAATGCTTGTTTCGATCTCTTCTCACCCTGGCTTCCCCCAGAAGCCACTCAGTGTGGTTTTTCTGCACAGGATGGAAATGTATTAATATCAGAGTTGTGTGCTCTGAGTGACAACATAATGGCTTTCTTCTCTTCATCTATAGGGGACAACATGTACAGTTGTGAAAGGTGTAAAAAGTAAGTCTGCGTTATCTGTGTTGTGTTTCTGGAACTTTATACTACTGTTAAACATTTTGCTCTGTCCTCTGCCTGGACACTTCTGCTGAGTGTCATGCAAAATCTGCCTTGCCTTATACTGGAGTTCTGGTCTTGA
>WBMW01003645.1:928808-942782 GCA_013396635.1 Penelope pileata | reverse complement strand
GGGAAGAAAGGAAGAAGGGTGTGAACAGGGAGGTGGCTTGGCAGTAATGGAGCTATTGCATTAGAAAGAAGAGGCATGACAGACTGCTTGTGCCATGCCTCATTTGGTTAGGATGTTGTGAAGGGCCTGAATTTGTTGCTGCTGAAATTCAGGTTCTGTCTTGAATTTCAAAGTGAGCAAGATGCAGCCAGACAATTGCCTTGCCTTTTGGCATCCCTTTGCTTTAGAATTTTCTCACAGCTACCTTCTCTTTCTCCCTCAGATTGAGAAATGGAGTAAAGTACTGCAAAGTCCTCCGGCTACCAGAGGTGAGTGAGAGCACCTTGTTTCTTTCTTACTTTCAGCAGACACTGTTTGAGGAGGTAAGGAGGCTAGAGGTTGAACCAAAATAGCAATTTGTTTTGGTAGCAAAGTTTTGTATCTAGACCAGAAGAGATTTTCCCACTTTAAGCTGATGAGCCAGTAGGATTCATGACTAACAGGCAAAAAAAAACCCTTGCGAAGACAAGACGCACAGAGAGATGCTGTAGGATCAGAACACCTACAGCAAAACTGCACTTTGGCGTTCTGTCTTCCATCTTACAGATTCTGTGCATCCACTTGAAACGGTTCCGGCATGAGGTGATGTATTCCTTCAAGATCAACAGCCATGTCTCCTTCCCCCTGGAAGGGCTGGATCTGCGACCCTTCCTCGCCAAGGAGTGCATCTCCCAGATCACCACCTACGATCTGCTGTCAGTCATCTGCCATCATGGCACAGCAGGCAGTAAGTCCTTCTTCCTGTGAGTATATGGCCAAGGAATGAGAAGAGTATGAGCAAAGCAGAAGTGTGTTCTAGGGCCAGGCAACACTTCTGGAATAAAGTACACTGTAAGACGTGCTCCTCCATTTCCTAGGCCTGACTTTGCAAAGGAGGCTGAGCAACTAAGCAGCTTCTGTCAGATTTGCTGCAGATATTTTGGCCTCACCACTGGATTGGCTCAGACCCTTACCCAATGTTCAGTCTCACTAAGAGGCTCTTTGTGAGGAAGGCAAACTGGGGTGACAGTGCCAGGCTCTGCTGTTCCTGCAAAGCTTGTCTGAACAGGCACAGTCCATTTTTTTTTTCCTTTTTTCTTTCTCCTTTCTCTGCTAACAGCTAATCCTGTCTGTGCTGCTGACATTATCCCAGGCCTGAGTTTCAGCTGCACTCCAAACCTCAGCTGTGTTGTTTCCTCTGTTACAGGTGGGCATTACATAGCTTACTGTCAGAACGTGATCAATGGCCAGTGGTACGAGTTTGATGACCAGTATGTCACTGAGGTCCATGAGACTGTGGTACAGAATGCAGAAGCCTATGTCTTGTTCTACAGGTGAGCAGTGCCCTGGATGCAGCAGTTCCATCAGGGTTGCAGAATACCTAGAATTGTGTATGGAAAACTAGGAGTTCAGGAATTGCTTCATTTTCTCTTCCTTTCCCCACTTAAGGAAAAGCAGCGAAGAGGCTGTGCGAGAGCGTCAGAAGGTTGTGTCCCTTGCCAGCATGAAGGAGCACAGTTTGCTCCAGTTCTACATCTCTCGAGAGTGGCTCAATAAGTTCAACACCTTTGCTGAGCCAGGTCCCATCACCAATCACACCTTTCTGTGCTCTCATGGAGGTAAGGCAGTGCTGCTGAACCTGGGAAAGCAACTTTCAGCTATCCCCTTTTGCTTTCTTGTGCATTAAAAAATGCAGAAAAAAAGCTCCAGCTGTAGTCCTGTTCCAGTGCATGCTGCAGTAGGATCTGCTTCATTGGCAGAAGCTCCAGTGCACTCAGGGAAAGATGAGACTGTTACCCCATTATCCTGCTGATCAGAGGCCCAGAGGAATGCCTAGTGCTGGAAACAACAGTGTTCTCTGCTTGTTTTTAAAAACAAACCTGTAGAAAGCAGATAAAGCAATGTTTATCTGTGTTACCCTATCAGCAAGGTTGTCCTTCAGTGTTTGTTTGGAGAATGGAGCACACCCTGCTAAAGGGAGCAGATACCACCTTTTACTGTCCTTTCATCTGTCGTGCTTGGGAGTCCTCATGTTTATGTATCTACAATTGGAACGGAAGCACTTGATTAGAAATCAAGGCCATGAATTGAGAAAGTTCTAAAGTCAGTGAACTCTTTATTGACTTCTCTTAGTAGAGGAAGCAAATTCTGGAATCAGAGAGTTTTCAGTAAGGAAGATCTGTCTTTCTGCTATTCGAGTCTCCAAACAGCAGTAACGAGTTCCCTCCCTTTTGCCTTACCTCCACAGGGATCCCTCCTAATAAATACCATTACATTGATGACCTGGTTGTGATTCTGCCCCAGAATGTGTGGGAGTATCTCTACAACAGGTGAGTATGGCCATTACATTCTTCATCCCAGTGCGTTTTGTTTTACTAGACAGTCTGCCATCCTGGGATCTTCCCATCTTAGGCACTGACCAAGATCTAATGCCTCACCTTAAAGGTACGCAGTACTTGGTGCATTTGATAGGTCCTACTAGTCTAAACCAAAATGAGCTGTATCAATGCATTGTCTCAGAACAATATTGTGACCCTCGCTGTGTTGCCTAAGGGCAGTATTCTCCGTGCAGAAAACAGCTGCAGATGCACCTCCTTCACCACTGTCTGGAGTAGTGTAAAAATCAATCAGTGTAGTATTCAGGGCTGGAGAGCACTTCCATTTTCCTGCAGTTCTGCATTCCCTTCCCTTTCTTCTGTGCTCAGGTTTGGGGGTGGCCCTGCTGTGAACCATCTGTATGTGTGCTCTATTTGCCAAGTAGAGATTGAAGCGCTTGCCAAACGCAGGAGAATTGAAATTGACACCTTCATCAAGGTTTGTATGGGAAGGATCTGGAGGCAATGGCAAAGGGGGAAGGTGGGAAATGCAGACAGGTAGCAGAAGATTCTTGCCCTTGTTTTCTAGAATATGATTTACAGCGTGGCCAGGAGATTGATCTTGGAGTTCCTCAGTGCTAACAGCATGGGGAAATGCAGCTGGAACACAATAATGCTGTGTGTGGCTGCATGGAGACACAAAGTTAGAAACCATCCCAGCCTCTTGCCTGCTCTAGTTAGCAGGAGCAGGTTGTGAAGAAAGTGGTGGAAGGTTGTTCTGAAAAATGGCAAGGCTGCCTTACAATTAATGGAAGGGGCTCCCCCAAATCTTGGCAGTGACTAAATCTTTGCTGCATTTGTTCTCTGCTCTCCCAGCTGAACAAGGCTTTCCAGGCAGAGGAGTCTCCAAGTGTCATCTACTGTATCAGCATGCAGTGGTTCCGTGAATGGGAAGCCTTTGTCAAGGGGAAGGATAATGGTAAGAAGCCAGAGACCTCTGGAGACTGTCAGTGCTGAGAGGTGACAGTTTGGTGACAACATGGAAAGCAGAATGGTTCTAGACATGTTTGTTTTTCCTCTTACAGAGCCTCCTGGACCAATTGACAACAGCAAGATTGCACTCACAAAAGCGGGTGGCCACGTGCAAGTTAAACAAGGTAAGGCATGTGCCTGCTCTCTTGTAGTGCTCCTAAAACCTGAGGGAGAACCCAGCAGCAGGTGGCAGTGCAGAGGGCTGGTGGGATCACTGCTGCTACAGCTTCCTAGTGCAGGGCTTTCACTAGGGTGGGGACTTTGGTTAATTTGGACAGGGCAGATGCAGGTACCAGGTGTGCGCTGCTTTTCTGGTGGTGGAGCTGAGCAGGGGGGGAGATGGTTGGGCAAGATGTTTTCCATGACACGATGCACCAGCCTTTCCATCTGATGGCGTGTCTGCTTATTGCTGCTGTCCTTTCCAGGTGCTGATTATGGGCAGATTTCTGAGGAGACGTGGATTTATTTAAGCACACTGTATGGAGGGGGCCCAGAGATTGCTATCAGACAGAATGTGGCCCAGGTCCAAGAACTGGAAAACCTACATGGGGAGCAGAAGATCGAAGCAGAGACCCGGGCTGTGTGATCTGTGCAGGATGGGGCAGGGAAGGTATGGCACAAATATGTCTGTGTGCAGATGGGTGGCTGGGGAATCCTGAGAAGTCAAACCTCTTCCTTTGTCTGGGACTCAAAGGTGTGTGTAGCTCCCACCACTTCTGTGGAGAAGGCAGGTGTCCTTTGCCATCCTTTCACATGGTTTTGAACATGGGGAGTGATGCTAGGAAAGACTGGGAGAGATCATTTCTCTGTAATTCATTCCTCAGTGGAAAAAACTGGTGGTGAGACTGCAGCTGAACATCACTAGCCTGTGTTCTGACCTGAGTCCTCTCCTTTTTGTTTGCTTCCATGAAATCAGCACTCTTAGCTTGCCCTCAGTAAACTGAATCTCTCTGCTCTGTTGCAGGTTTTGCTTTTGGCACTTTCCTTTTTTAACCCAAATGTGTAAAGATAATGAAATGTTATTTATGTTTCCAGTAAGCAGTGTTGCAACTAGAGAAACCTGTTTATTTGAAGCTAACTAAAGCCACAAGATCTCCTGGTAGTTTTGTGCTGATGGTGCACAGCTGTCACAACTTCCTAGTTTTGCTCTTTATCTAATTCTTGCACCTTCAGCTGCAATGAAGAGATTTTGAAATAAGCTGTTTTCTTTCTCCCCTAAGCCCTAAAGTTACACCTTCACATTCCTAGCAGAAATGTCTTCTCTTTGTGTCTGATTTCATGTGTTCAGCATGTTTTCAGAGAACAAAGCTGGAAGACAAGTTCTCCTTCCCACAGGCTTCCCACTGTACTGTTTCCTCTACAGTTCCTGGCAGCTTTGTAGATACGGGATGCAGCCTTACAGGTTAAACTCAAAGCTGTTCAATGAGCAGACATCATTGGAGCAGGACACGGGACTGCTCTGTTGCAGGCTTTATGGTTCTTGTTCATAAGCCCAGACCCCATTCTCAGAATGCTGTCAGCCTAGGTCTGTCTCCACATCTGTCATGAAATGCAAAGGATGAGTGAAGTATGAGGAAGAGCCCATTTGTTTGCACAGAGCCTATTCAGATGGGTCACCCTTGGACAGGGTGCTAGTTCAGTGCTGGGGAAGGTGCCTGGCTGAGCAAGTACAGGCTGTTGAAGCAGCTTTTTAGGAATGAGCTGCTTCTTGCAAACAAGCCTCCACCTGTGCGCTGAGGTCATTCTAGCTTCTCAATGCAGTTATTTGTGTATACAATGTTATTTGTGTATACAGTGGCTCATTTAATGAACTTGCTCCCTCATCTACTGCTGCTAACGTAGCCATGGAGTGTCTAATAACAGCCAGCAAAGAGAGGCAAGAAGACAAGTGTCTAAACACTAGTTTTCCCAGCAGGGCCATTCTTCAAAAATTCTTTCTTCATCTAAGCCAGCAAGGCAGTAGTAAAATCTTGGGCACCTTTGCAAGTGTTTCAGTGAGCATTAACAGAATCAGAGCAAGGCAGAGATGGCCTCTGTGGGGCTGAGGACCTAAACTGTGTGTTCATCATGGTGCTGGAAGCTGCCTGATCCCACAGCATCAGGTCTGGGCTTGGTGGCCTGGGGCTCTGAGCTCCCTGCAGAAAAGGGAAAGGAAGGGAAGGCTGCTCTTAGACGCACAGATACAAGGTGGCAAAGAGTGTAGAAAAGGAGAGTTCAAAAAGAAAAATGTGGCCTTCAGATTTTTTTTAGACCAAATGTTTGCTGCAAACAGCAGATTCTTCTTTAAAAAAAAAAAGTGTCTGTAAATGGTTCAGCATGTCAATTTTATTATCCTGTTTATTGGATGCTTGTATATACCCAGCCAGGCCTGAGGGGAGGTCAAAGAATGAGCCACTGTTGGGATTTCTCATTGTTCTAAGCTTTGTTAACCACTGCAGCCTTCTTTGAATCTGCTGCAGAGCCTGTAGGGCTGCATGTCTGTGTTGTCTGTGCCAGTCAGAAGATGCTGTACAGATTGTAATAACACTCCTGTGCTTAAGTGTTACGTGCTGAAAATGTGCTACAATAAATATATGTGCATTGAACAAGTTGCATGACTGCTGCCTGCCTGTGGGGCCAGAGCATCTGAAAGCTTCCTTGGCGCTTACGGTGTTAATAAAAAAAAAAACCCAAAACACCATTCAAGCTTCCTGCTGCCACAAGGCCTTGCAATAACAGATCCTTCTGAGCAGCAGCAGTAGCCCAGTCCACTAAATGATGCTGCACTTGTGCTGAGGAGGGCGCCTGCTCCCCACCCAGCCTCTGCGTACAAAGACTTCCTGTTCATGTCGGTTCATTTACGTAGTTTCAGCCAAGTTCATCTCAGACAGCCTGTGTGTTGTCTGGGAAGCATGTGCTATTCGTGACCAGCAGCATGATGAAAGCAATGTGCCAGGGGAGAAGGCTGAAGTTTCATTGAGGTGTTCAGGCTTTCTAGAGTTGAGTCAGTCTTGTGTGGCTGAAGATTTCATTGCTGATAGAATCTGCTTCCCTGGTAACACTTGCGTGCGTAGCTTTGCTCAGGGGCATGATACAGCCAACAGTGCTGCAGTGAGGGCCCAGGAAAGGCGATGCTCTTGGAAACAGGCTGGCACGTTCTGCCCTTGTGAACAACAGGGCTGCTGAAAGAGGTGGCTGATATGAATGGTGCCCCCGGGGTGAGGGGCTGCAGGAGGCGAGGGGCTCCCCGCCAGGTCGGTGAATGACACCTCATGAGCTGAAACCTGGACTACCCGAAGAAACAGAGCTGGGTTAATAAGGACACGCAGCTTGTTCTCTAGCAACTTGAAATCAACTGTCAAAACTTGCATCCAGAAAACAAACCCGGTAACCTCAGCAACTGCAGAACAGCTTGTAACATTCCAGGAGACATTAACAAACTCCCTCCCCTAGGGATGGGATTATATAGTGTCTAGACAAACGGCTCTAGTACTGCACTGGCAAAACCCTAACAGTACTTTTTGTTATCCTGTATTCATTAAAATACTCAAAGCTTAGTTCTGTATCTCTATTTCATTTGAAATGTGATTTCATGGGTGCTTTTCTCAGACCCCCACAGTAGGTGTCTGTGGTATTTCTGAGCACGTCTCAATGCAGCTAGCTCTGTGACCCGTTGTCACTGTAAGCCAAATGTTATGGCTGAGCTGTATCAGTTCTTTTTGCATATCACTTCCTTTTCCCCCGTTCTATCATGTTTCTTGCTGACTGTAAAAAAAAAAGGAGAGAACCATTCATGCATTGGACTGATGGAGCTAGCTTCACAATTATTTAGATTTTCTCCCTCCTCCAGTCTTCTGGAAGCACTGGGGAGTTTGATTTACATGAGCTGCAGTTCTCCTGCTGATTATCGTCATGCTTAGACTATGGCCTCATACACAGACAGTTTTGATGCAGCCAGGGCTGTGATACACAGGTGACAAGTACTCTGCACTGTACTCACCCCCCACTCTTGCCTTATGCATGTGTCACGCCTCAGCCCCTGGAAAGGGGAAATAGCTCTTCCTTTGGTGATGCAGGGCCTGCGTACTGGAACCCTCACCCCACACTTTACATTCGTGACCTGTTTGCCACATGGCCTCAGCCTTATTCTACAGCACATTGTTGCCAGTGGCACATCTCCACCCTCCTGAATGGCCAAAGTAAATAGCATGCTGTACTCTGAGATGTTCAGTGACACATCTGGTGTATGTAAAGCTCATTTTATTTTCCTCCTAGTTGTTGCTCACCTTGGCTTCAGTTTCCTGCCTTCAATCACTTGGCTGTGCTGTTTCTATTTAAAGTTAGCAATGCTAACACTGTTTAAGATAAATCAAAGTTAGAGCCAGACTGACACTCCCTCCTGTTCATTGTTTCCCAAAAAGTATAAAGACATGGAGCACATATCTCTCAGCCTGTTTTTTTCTCTACTTCTGAGCATTCTGTCTAGCAGGCTGTTTGATAAACAGTACTGATCTGTCCTGAATTGACAGGGATGTTAATTAGTGCTGGCAAAGAACGAGTGAAATGGTTAAAATAGCAGTCTGACCTTAGAACTCTACATAGCTGCTTCAAATGAAAGTATCACCTACTATGAGCTGCACAACTGCAAATCCTCATGGCTCCTAGTTGAAGCTACTTCCAATGAACTGGGCTAACAGGTGGTGGAGAAACTGTCCAGAAGCTAGTCAGAGGTTTTGTCTCAGCTAGAGAGAGGAAGAAGAGATTCTTAGATTAATGCTCTCAAGGACAGAGAAGCCATTTTAGGTCAATCTGAAGCTAAGTTGCAAGGGCTGAGTGTCAGCAGAGCAGCGTTGTGTAATAGGGCAGCACAGCACACCACCCACAAATCTGACACACCACTCAGCTCTGCATCCATGCAGAGCGTACAGGAGGGGTTGCTACCCACCAGGTTGTGTTACATTTGAATTAATGTTCTGTATTCCCTGTTCTGTATTCCCCTGACATACTGCTTTACGGAGTAGTGGCTTTCCTAAGGCAGCATTTGAGGGATCTTCCAAGGGAACCCTCCATCTGTCAGTCGATGATCTCTTCCTCTTTGGCATATGCCATTTCTTTCTTAAAAAAGAGGAAGGGAAACTTGGCCCAGCCACAGTTATTTTGTGTTGTTAATGCTGGACAAAAAAAAGCCAACAAAAACACAAAAGCAAAACTAAGGTTGCCAAAGGAACTTTTTAAGTTGTCTGAGTCCTAAACTATGAAATGATGAGCTCTGTGCACACACAGAGCTCTCTTCCCCACCACCATCTGCCTGCTGCTGTGTCCCTGCAGCTCAGGGGACAGCAAGCTGTCTGCAGGGAGGGGCTGTCTCAGTAGCTCTGCTCTGCTTCAGTCCTCTCCATGGCCACCCACCAACTGCTGTGTTCAGCTGCTGCCCCTTACATCTCTTTCAGGATGGCCCATGCAGGTGCCAGGCAGGGATGCATGCTCCCACCCCATTTATTAACCACCTTTCCCCAAACCTGGGCAAAAGAGTTCAGAGGAGATACACGTGCAAACGCTGAAACTGGAAAGCAAATGCATGGGCTGAGGAACAAGGCAGCATCTCAGCACTCATTTCAGATCTCTCCTCTCTGGAGATGTTTCTTTTTGTTCTTCTTCCTCTAAAGGAAAATAAATCTCAAGACAGCCAGCTCCAGCACAGTACATGCACAGTACCCGCAGCACCTGTGGCCTGGCAGAAGAGTTCTTTGGAGCCCTTCCATCCACTGTTCACCACCCCCTGCATATTAAAACTGAGTTGTAACTATCCTTGTCCAGACGTACAGAAATGCATCTGGTTTTCAGATCATTCATTGATGGGAAACTTTACTGTATTTTATACCTCGGTGTGTTCTGCATATACATTATTTCTGGGGTCACAGACTTAGTTTTAATGTATAAACAATCCGTATCAGAAACATCTGCCAAGCCTTCCAGAGAAACCAGAGCATTCACTGTAGGCATCACAAGGTACAACCCTGTGGCAGAGCCAAGCTAAGACCTGAAAAACCTGCAAATTCCAGTAAGAGAAACAAAACCAAACAGCAAGTACCACGAGTAAGAATGTCATCATCCTGAATACAGCAGCCAGACACAAGCAGTGCACTGGAACAAGCTGTTTCTGCTCATTTGCTGAAAACTTTGCAGCTGGACACAAAACCCAAAGCCTTTCCCTAGTCAAGGAGAAAGCTGAGGAGTCTGAGAGCACCTTAGGGGAGCTTCAGGCTATAAAACTAAAATCTGGCTGAAACATAAAGTCACAGCTAAATTCCCATTTGCACCTGGAAATGTTTGTGGTAAGGCAGAAAGGTCACTGGAGAGCAATGGATATAACGCCTCAGCCGATCAGAGATGCCCCAGCAAAGAGCAATGGCCTTTGTTATTGGGAAAGAAATGGAACAAAACCATTTTTCTTCTTCCCTGGAAGATCAAAAGGGTCCAGTGAAGCGGTACTTCTGGAATTAAATGTTTATTTAAATATGTGGATGACTTTCCTTTCATTGTTACAAGGTCAATATTCGCTTTCAAATGGAAGCACTTTATTTGGTTGAATTCTGTCTCCAGAAACAAATGGGCAACACCAGAACTTTTTACATTGGCAATGAAATCACAACACTGAGATGCCACCAAAATCTAGAGATCAGTGCTCAAACACACATACACACACATATACAAATAAAAAAGTGCTCGACATCATCATGTTAAAATAGAATTTGGCTTCTTTTAGGTTTTTTGACACTTCAGGCAGGAAAAGAAACAATATGCATCAAACTAAATGAACTTCTGAAAAATACTCAGCATTAAACACAACTTTCAGTATCAGTAAATATGTTTCTTCTCTATTTACAGATGTTAAGAAAGGGCATTAGAGACTTTTGCTGGGGACAACGCGATTTCGTAGGCTGTACAGTCCACACTTCTGGGCAGGATAAGTAAGTTCAAGCAGAGTTTTTATAAACCAGACACATATTTAGTCCTTCAGATTTCGTAGAAGGTAAACTCTACAAAAGTTACCCGTTCTTTACCCTGAATAAAGGCAGCAGAATAAAGATGTGTAGGCTACAATATCCGTGACTGTCGCTAGTTTTTCTTGTAGTAAGGTTTAAAATCCAGGCATTGGGGAACCATTTGCCAAGTTTATAAAAACTCCGTACGTGGCCTTTTAATAAAACTCTTTCAAAGAAAATCGGTCAGCTAAAGCTAATGCTCCTTCTAAAGCGTTATATAGCAACACAGACATTGCAATTGTTCAAATGTTCCACAGAGGCTGACAATAATATACTGTCCACCCAGATTAAATATATAAAAGCAAACTTTTATCTGATTTTTACATAGATGGCACAACAATAGGTGAAAATGAACTCTTCTAGCTGCTGATTCAACAGTGCATTGGACATGAGAGTAAAATACTGCAGCTCAAATATTCTACAGATATTCCTGCACACCTGTTAACTGCTTAACCATTCCGATCCCCCGATAGGTGTGTGTTGGCCGTCTGCACGGCTCTGTGACAGATCTGTGCACAAAGCCACGAGTGCCCCTGCTATCAGCAGCTCATGGATCCAAAGGGTTAAGCGACCGCAGCAGCAGCAGGGAGGAGGATGGCGATTCCACTGGTGAGGGCCCTTCCAACTCCAGTGACACTGCAGCTGAGGTGTCAGTGCTGGCAGCCCTGCTCCATGCTGCAGGCTCGGGAGCCACTTTGGTTAGATTATAAACATAACCTTTTGCTGGTTGATGCTTGCAAGGTATTAAGCACCATAATACAGCTACAGTAAAACTGTAGAATGAGGGACTTTGTGCTACCGAAAAATCAAAGTTGGTATCTTGAATGGAAAGGGACAAAGTTCTGAAGACAACATTAATTCAAAAATGACTTCATCCTGAGCAGGGAAGACCTAGGCAACCCCCAGCATGGAGAGCACATGATTCTTGGACACATTTCTGTATGCTGACCCCGCATAAAAGCGCAGCAAGCAGCAAAACACCAGGCACGCACGTTTGTCTGCAAACTAAACCTGAGAGGCTGCATTTTAGGGCCACTAGCCATAGCGGCTTCCATCCAAATTTTCCTCAAGTTCTGGGGATTTTACAAGAGATGCTGAAGTTCCCCAAGAGCAAGTAGACTTCCCCAAACGATGGGTTGATTTATGGATACATTAGGCCCTCAGGAACTAACTGACTCTTCAAGGGCTTCACCATGTACAAGACTACTGTAATATCCCAGCAACGGTAAAGATCCAGGGGAAACCAACATGTTTATAGGATAGAAATTTAAAAAGCAATTGACTCCTTTTTTGGCAGTTTAGGTCATGCAATATTTGGAGATATTATATGCATGACATGCTACAGTGCAGCATCACTTATGCTACTTCTGCTTCAAAAAAACAAAACCTTTTGAGCACAGGATGGCTGATGTCTGGCTTCTGGGCCAAGGTCCAGTCCATGACAATGTGGGAGAACGAAATAGAGTGCATTTTCTTTTTTTTCTTTTATCTTTTATTTTTCTAAAAAAATTCTGTTATTCAAACATTAACTGATGAGAACGCACAAGAGGTCATGCAAAAGAAGAAAGTAGGTCTGAAACGCTGGAAAACAAACCAACGAAAGAAAACTGCAAAGAGATTAACAACGAGCCACAAAATAATGTGACCCTCAGGAAGGTGGGCGCAGGCAAGGCAACAGGGCGAGCATGCAGACTGAAACAAGAGCAAAACGGAGGTCTTTGTGACGAGCAAAATGGGGCTTCAAACCAAAATGCCATTGTCTGTGTTTGTGTGTGTGTCTGTGTGTGTGTGAGGAAGAAAGGAGGGGGCAATAAAGAAGAGAGGGCCAAGAGAGTAAGCAGGAAAGCAAGTGTACATACGTGAGCTTGAAGGCTTTCAGGAAACAGCAAGGTCATAGGGATTTAATACTTGGAATGAGCATCAGCCTAGATTTTAAAAAAAAAAAAAAAGGCTGAAAAGTATTAGTGACTTTTTGTGGAAAGCAGAATATTGAATAATGCATGTGGATAAAGTTTAATATCCGCAAATTCAGAGTCCAGTCCAGCTGCTGTACCACTGTCCCCAGGAGCAGCTTACCATGTGTATGCACCTCCTTTCCCAGCTACCTGATGAAACTACCTGCAGGATTAGCGCTAAAGGCACCATGTGAAATGCTGATGGATCAGTGCATACATTCAGATGGACTGAGGGACAAGGGAGGACAGAAGATAGACCTGCACATGCTTGGGACTCTCCAGTTGCCCTTCGCATCAGAGGGCAGCCAGCAGTTCTTTGACCAGTGTTGGGAGGAACTGGGTGGGGGAAGTGTTGGTTATTGTTTATGGAAGGGCTGTGCCAAGCTGGCAGAAGAGTGGGGAAGGCTGGTAAGTTAATTTGAGCCACAAGTAGCATGCCATGAAAAAGAGCAAGCATCTGAATGATACTGGGATGGAATTTAGGTCTGAATTTTTCAAGTGGGAACTCCAGACAAGACTGGGAGTCTGGCTTTCCATGGGTATGTTTTAACTGCCTGCAGGGTAAACAGACCATTTTGTTTCTCCTTCTGTGACAAGCTCGCCCCGAGGTTCTTGCACCAGCACAAACACCTTTAGGAATCTAAAACATAAGAAAGACAAAAAGAAAGAGACTGGATTAGAAAGAGACTGGAGAAAAAGGGATCCCTTAAGAGTAGCACTGCCTGCTGGAGGTTAAAGGAAATCCAAGCACCTACTAGGTTACAGAGGGTTAAGAAAAGCTCCTGAACTCAGGCATACATCCCAGCACTCAGTCATCATTCACCCTCAGCCCTTCCCTCCAGGAAGCACTGCTGGATCGCTGCTTTCCCCTGGGAGGAGGATGTCAAACCCAGGAGCAGGACCCTGCCAGCACTTTCTCAGTGCAACAGTAGAGAAAACAAACAGCTTTTTCCTTTTCAATCTGCAAAGAGGTGCTGTATCTGTTCAAGTGAATGATACTGAAGAACAACAGGAAGCTAAAACACAAATAATTTTGCAGATGAGCCCAGACTAGCTATCCTTTACACAGCAGGCTGTGAAGACCCTTCACTCTTAAGGGCAGTGAAGAAATAAACAGGTAAGTGAAAGTGGTCTTAGCCTCTGAACTCATTCTTCATCACATTCCTGTAGCCACAGGTTTCTGGCTGAGAGTGTTTTCTCTGTGGTCAAAGCTACAACCCAGAAGTTTGACTTGGCAGAAGAGACTGCTTTATCAAGAGGAATACAGGATGAGTCCAAAATTCCTTTGCACTTGGGAGAGAGGTGGAACTTTCAGATGTCCTTTGCACCCACTTCCACAACAATAACAAAAGAAAAAAAAACTCCAAATGATAGCACAAAAAAAGTTTTCACAGAGCCACAATAAAATATTCTTCCTGAAAAACAACTGCATTTATACTTAAAGTATTTCTGTGTGGGAAGCAGGTAAAAAGCAGCTTTGGGCCATTTCCTTTCCATTAATGAATTTAAACTTAAATGAACAGCCATTAAAAAAACTCACAGGAATGAGAAAATATAATGTTTATTAGAAGACACCATGGTACATGAAGCTATAAAGAGACTCCTGACAGATGATGATTCTTTAAAAAA
>WBMW01003645.1:841858-928803 GCA_013396635.1 Penelope pileata | reverse complement strand
CCACAAAAAATAATATTTTAAAAAAAAAAAAAAAAAAAAAAAAAAGAATAGAAATGGAACAACCACACTGGCCAGATTTAACAAACTTGAACACAAAAGAAAAGTTTCTATGCAATTCCAACCAGATGCAGACAGCTGAGTAACCAAAAAGGCTTTATCAATGTAAGGACTGAATAGTTATCAAAACAACAGCTAAGTTAAGCAGAAGAACAACCTATAAAACCATTTATATTTATATATATATATAAAAGGATAAAAACAATTCAAATTCAAGTAACTTTAGTTCTTAAGTTATGTTATATACATTTTTTTTTTTTATATACCAGGAAAACTAAGGACAAGTATTTAAAAAAGATTTTTAAAAAAGCCACAGTCCAGTTTATAATTAATTACCATTTCCTAAATAATTTGGCAAGCATTAAATAATCAGATATAACCTAGATAAAAAGTGCATCAGCATGGTTAACTTTTACCTATTTATTGATCTAAGTCAAGGCTCTGCGTAACGGTTACAGCAAACAGCAGAGCCCCACAGAGCTGTCTATGAGGGAGTTGTTTATATAACCAGGGGATGTGGAGGTGAAAAGGAACAGACCCACAGTGGCAAAGGAGCTGAAATGCAAACCAGCCCATGGCTCCAAAGTTGTTTTTCATTGTTGCCCCCCTGAAGTTTAACTTCATACTCTATTAACTGCACCTCATCCAAGCACACAGTCCTGGTGGAAGCAAGCACGTGGCTTTTTGCTGGGTGCAAGAGAGTTTATATAGCAAGTATTTCATGAAAGTTCTTTTGTAGATCACATTTTATTTCACAACATCCCTCAGTGAAAGAGAGCTTTGTTGCCAAGCAGATTATGAGGTACCATATTTAATAACACAGGATGGTCAGTCTTGAGCACAAAGGTCCAGCTAGCTCCAGTACGTGCCAGTTTCAGCCCTGCAACAAGCTACACCAAGGAGCACACTGAGGAATGCTCTTCCTCACCCCCTAGCAGTTAGAGATTGGCACAAGCCCCCAAACATGTGTGTGTCCAACAGATCCAGTTCTCAGTCTGTACATTTTTAGCATTTCTGATAGTTTCCTGCATGCATCACAAAGAGAATGAACTGCGTTGGCTCTCGTTTGTGTCAGGAAGTACAATAGTGCTGTTTACAGCTCAATTCATACGAGCGGGGCAGTACTTCCATTGGCAGTGATGCACATTTAGATTTCAAGGACTTATACATGCATCAGCTGAGCGAGCGGTACCTAACGGAGTCTTTCCTTGATGGAGATAAGACATGTGCATTCATCTCTTCTAAAGAAAACCTTCTGAAACAGATCTCTTAAAACAATCGTAGCAGCAAACCAGTAGAATAAAAGGTGAACAGGCCTATGCAAACCTACTCAGAGATTTTCTGAAGTGATTTGTACACATCTGGAAAAAATAAAAGGCAAAAACAAGATAGACATTACTGCTCTTTTTGTGGCAGGGTTTGCTCTCAGAGGGTTTACCTCCCTCTGCCTGGAGGTACCATTGTACAGCTTACGAGCAGCCCTCACACAAGTACCTGCAGGAACACGCAGCCCTGGCCTGGCTCATGTCAGGAGCCTGCTCAGGGCAGGGGCTGCAGCATGACTTACCTGTCCTACCCATCCCAGGCACAGCAGCAGCAGAGCCCTGCCAGCACAGCCTTCAGCTGCCTGCAGAGCACAGCAGCTGCCAGGGGGCTCTGCTCAGGCAGCCCCAGCTCAGAGCAGGCAGGCAGGCCAGCACCAGTGCCCACTCTGCTGCCTGCAAGAGCCCTGAACTTACACTCCATCGATCTAAGTGCTCTTAAGCTTCACACAACTACACTGACAGGTACCAGCTGCTCATGTGTCTTTTTGAAAACGGGAATTGAAGTTTATAAATGCTTTAACACTGCCATTTTCTGGAAGGTTGTAGTTTCTGGTTTAAATATTCAAGGACTGAATAAAGTCACTGCTACTAAGATTGATATCAGATGAGAAATCTGCAACTCGCAGCAAGGTTTGCCTTTTAAATGCAGCAGCATTTCCCACAAATCTTTACACTGCTACTGTGATGTTTTATGAGCAGTTTTTAGCTTTGCTTTTTCAGAGAAAAAAAGATGTAATTATAGTTCATTTACATTAGCTAGTCACATGTACAGTTAATTTTATTCTTCAAGTCCAGCAAAAATAATGGGAAAAACAAAGGATCTGAAATCCTCCCATTGTTGCTACAGAAGTGACTGCAGCTGCACCAGCACTCAGTCCCAGCACAGCCTGCCTGCTCAGGCTCACTCAGCTTCACCCTTTAATTTACATAATAACATCAATATACCAATAAGACTTTGCCTGGTATTGCAATGCTCCTGCAATATTCCTTCCAGAAGGGTCTGTTAAAGACAGACTTTTGCTACTTCGGTTAACAGGGACTGTGCCAGCATTTCTCACCCCACCCAGAGATGCTCACTTCCCACCCAACCCCCTGCTCTGCTCATAAACAGGCGATGTGCTGTGTACTGCTCCACTGATGTGAACCACGCTGCACATCTGAGGGCAGGAGAGCCACGCTTGTTACTTAAGACAGATTTAGATGCCACGCTAGCTTAGCTGTTTCAAGCAGCCTACACTGCTGAACAACAATTTTTCCAGCAGAATGATAATGTTGCTTTCAACCATCGCCATACACAAAGCAGTCAATCTCCAAAGGAGAGAACACAGATGTGTGAGATGAGGTCTCTCATTCTGTGCTTTCTGTTTTTTTCTGAACACAAAGTAGAGAAAACGTACAATCCACATCAGTCTTCCAAAAGTTAACAAAAGCAGACAGAGGGGCTGAGTTTTCTGCACTCTTTTGCATCTCAACTGACTCTGTATTTGCCAACACAAACAGAAAACTACTGTACTATGGCAAAATAAAGCAAGACCCCAGACTTTCATCTGCAGCAGACAAGGCACTGCACTGTTTAACAGCGAACCCAGGAAAAGTGAACTGATCAAGTTATAATGCTTGTTTATGGAGACAGCTCTACTCTCTCCCTGCTGTTCATAAACCTCTATGGGAATGGTTCAGTTTTCTTTTAAATTGGATGAGGCAGCTTGTTTCACACCAAGAACTTTAAGGTCTAGGAAACACAATAATCTAAAGGATTAAGTGATTGTAAAAGGAATCCATAAATTATTTAGCACTGGACTTCAAACAGCCTGTTATGAAACAGGCCTAAAATCTTTTAATTTCTCAGTGTATTATATTTCCAGGTATTTACATGCTAGGCTGTATTCTAGCCAGTATTCCCCTGTATGTGCTGCTTGCTTACACAACACACCTATTTGCTGAGGAGTCAAAAGCAACAAAGAAACAGAAGATAGTCCAGTCTAAGCTCAGAGTGCCTCCACTGATCGTGTTTAAGCAACAGATGAAACCATTAGTTATGGGTCATCTGAAACAACTCTATTTCATCTGAAATAGCAAATAGACCATTTTCTGAAATGTATCAAGACAGAAAAGAATAGAGGATCTTTCTTAATGTTGATGTTTTAACGATTTATCAAGGATCACAGAGTGCTGTGTAGAGAGGTTTTGGCAAGATTTCCCCTTGCCCTCCCAAACACACTAACTAAATGACGAGAGCTTTCAGTTCTACAGAACTCATTAGACTCTGAAAAGCTACCACATTGAGACACAAAACAATAAGCTAAATATGTCCTATATAACAATCCACTGAATCAGTTTGGGACAAACAATCAATTGACTTGTTGTTATGTCTGAGGTGCCCCCTGGATCTCTAAGGAAAGACAATTTTTCCAAATGGCTTTGTGTTTCCTGTACTAGGTTGCGTGTGCAATGGCAGCGACAGTTGAATAAGCATGTACTAGGAAAGGCTGCATTTTCCCTCTACCACACTATCCTTCTCTGATCAATAAAAAGCATGTTTTGCAGTATGGCAAGCCATATTAGTCCATGTATGAAATAATGCACTTTGTGGCATTGTACAGACCTTTAAAAGGCTCTATCTGCAACATAGAGTTGCAGGGCTGGGTATCTCTGTGAAAGCAAATAAAGTAATAAAAATATTATTAAATATAAGTCATAGCACCTTTGGCATTTTTGTCCAAATAGACTTCAACATACGACGTAGGGACATAGCCCTCCTCATCTTCATTCCTTCGGATTCGTGTCCACCCGTCACCTTTGTCTTCTTCTATTACATAGAGCATTTCTCCTTCTGCTACAGAAATCGTTCCTTCATTCTGACCTGAAAGACACAGCAACAAGGATTTTAGGCTACCCTGCACGATAAGGACCACACGTGGAGTGGGGGATGTTCATGTCACACAGGGACAGAGCACTGACAACCTTTGTCGCATTGCTGTAGCAATTCTGGAGACAAAAGCACACTCAGAAGAACAAAAGGAATGTAATCTTGACATTAGAGTTGCCACAGGAAACACCACTGCCACCAATAGAGAAAGGACCCATGCTCTCGTTAACCTGAACCTTACAAATACTCTTGTAGCTTACGTCCAGCTTTTACAACTCCTCCATTGGAAAGCAGTGATCACAGGCTAGAGCATTTAAGTGCCACAGGCAGACTAAAATTACAAGGCATTTTATATATTGTTAATAAGAGCTTACTTCAGCTGAGTATCATAACCCTAAGTCATATAACCCTTGCATAAGTCTGTCATCAGAGCAGAACTCCCAAACACTTAATGTAACAGGTTCTTTCAACAGTAACAGTGGGTCATAACATGCTCAGGTGGTAACACAATTTGAGCTTGTCCCTCAGCCAGCAATCCCAGAGAAAAAATTCTCATAGGTACCTTCAGCAAGTACAGGATGAAGTGCACTGAAGGAATGAAGTGCATAAAATAGAAAACAATTGTATTTCCTCACTATTTCTCCCTAGCACTATAAGGATGCACAATTCTAGATTTGGTTGTTGTTCTTGCAGAGGCCCTGCAGTCACTGTCAAATCACTGTCCTGGTGCCTCCACAAAACAGAATCATGCCAAAGCCTCACTTACCTCTTTGTCTACTTAAGCACTGTAGAAGTTAAACGAAAGTTTCCCACTTGTCATAGAAACCAAACAAAGCAATAAATGAGAGTAAAGACTGAGTGATACCTTCAAATGTATAGAGAGCTTTACATGTTCCTATGGTTGGTAGTGGTTCTTCATCATCAAATTCGTCGTCAAAATCTGTTGCGGGCACTTTCATCTCAGTCTCCTGACTTTGCTCTTCTGTGTAACTGCCATCTGGGCTGCTCAAGAGAGGAAAATACAGAGCAACTATAGCGACCAGCCTCGGGAGCAAAGAGGGTGACTTGTTTACCAAGCACTTAAGGCAAGGTGAGCAACTCCAGCTGGAGCAGCTCCACAGCTCCAAAGCATGCAGTGGCTGTTACCACTAGCAGCTGTACAATGTCATTTTTCTCTTCAAAAGCTGTTAAGTGTACCTATCTCAATTGTCTTTACAGCAGTGAGTGCAGGGTGCTATTATACTTAAAAAAACAGCTCTTGAAGTTGAAATTTTCTATCATGCTAAAACTAGCATGCAGAATGCACGTCACGGAGTGCCTGCCTTAAGCCTAGCCACAGGATAAGCTTCTGAATGCTGCAGAGCAACAGCACTCCTGATGATGCAGCTAAGGAAAGCAGGTTCAATTACCAGCCCAAACAAGACAGCTCTGTACAGATACTGTACCTCTCCCGGTCCTGTGCACAGCTGTTCACTGCTGAAGTGTTCTGGGCTTCATACAGCCCACTCTGTCGCCGGGCCTGCTCAGTCCGCATGGGCAGCCTGCCCTCCACCTCGGCCAGCCAGCCCTGCCAAGGGAAAGCAGCAGTGTCACACCTCTAGTGCTTACACTTACAACAGGACACATGTTGCTGTGTTAGTAATATTGTAGTATTTGACATACAGGCTATGGAACTAAAAATAAATTGTAAATGTATTTTAAATTTTCCTTCCAGTTGCAGTTGTCAGGGATATAGATTCTGTACTTCAGGCATTTATTAAAATTTTTCATCTTTGCACAGAACATGCTCACTGAAAACTTGATTCTTTCGACACCGGGTGCTAACAACACTGAGTTAAGAGCAGTTGACAACAGCTGTTTGAACACACTGCTGCTCTAGTCACAATAAAGCAAGAAGATGTGCAGCAGCTAACAGTAGTCTCAGTACCACTAGAATCAAGAGAAGCAAAGCTGGGGAGCAGGAAAGAGCCAGTGGTTTTCAAATGGATAAGCAAGCAAGGGACAGCAAAGTGAACACCTGTAAGAAACATCCAAAATGAACAGGCTGTATGTTTTTAAGTTCCTGTCCTAGCTTACAGAGTGAAGCTTTTCCTCAGTCCTATAATCCTTCTTTTGTAATTATAACGGGACACACTTATATTCCAAATACCACTTATATTCTTGAGATTCTGCATCTCTAAGAAGCTTCCTGTTAATGGCAGACAATTCCTTAAAACATATTTCATCTGATGGCTTTCATTTCGCTATTAGACTTTAAATGATGCTTCCCACTTACGTTCCTCCAATTTCCACATGATGATTCCAATTATTTAAGCAAGCATCTGAACCTCTCTGTGCAGTCCAGAGATCACTACATTTCATCTCCTCCTCTACTTAGCATAGTTTGCTTTCTGTTTAATTTCTGGCAAATTAAAGAGCATGACTGTTGGCTGGCAATCACAAGAAAGGGTGCATTTTTATGTTGCACAAACAGGCTCAAAGATCTCAATTAATGTAAGTGCTTAAGTAGCACTTCTCCATACATAGGAAGAAAATGCTTCGACCCATCTCCATCTGGAAAAGCACTGAAGCACCTACTTAGAATTGTGCACAAGCTGAGCTACTTTCTCTCTCTTTTTTTTTTTTTTAACCAAAGCAGTGCGTATTCCTTGAGACCAACATCACAAAAGCACATTTACATCCCTCCCCATACCTCAAATTTCTGAACTTCTAATCGTAGCTTCTCAATGTTCTGTCCAAGTTCTGCTAATCTCTGGTCCACACTTGCTGCATCTCCCATCTGTGGGTTCTTGATATAGACGTCTTTCATTTTCGTTAAGGCATCTCTGAGAGACAGAAGAAAAGCAAAACAGATGTTTCTAGATGAATACCATTCCAGTTGTTTTGGGGGGACAGACAAACAGTTGCATCATTCTTCTCCACCATGGGCTGAAATCCAATTGAGTAACTGGGACAAAGAGCTGGATGTGGAAATATCAATAATGAAAATGGAGGGACAACCAGAAATTCTCACCCTGCCTGTTGCATTTTGTTTTTTGCAAAGCAATTAGCTTGTAAGATATTTATTTCACACTGCTTAAAATGAAGCTAAATCCAGATGGTTTGCATTTGTCACAGCACAGCAACAGATGGACCTAGGGCCACATAACGTGACCCTGCATCCTGTTAAGTTCTACGCTATTTTTACCAGACTGTTCCTGGGGGCTGTGTTTCATACCAATCCAAATGCCTACGGTTTCAGAGATGTTAATATTAGGGCCTACTGTGATGAATGTAGTACCATAATACCAACATTGATGTAGTACATGCATGAGATCCCTGAGGGTTCCTGCAGAGCTTTCACTGCCAGCAATGTGCTGCCTTTGACCTGAGGCAAACTAAAGTTAACTTTTTTCCTTCAGTTCATCTGCATGATGGACGTTTCAGAGCTTAGAGATGGGTGGACTTACAAACTGATTTCCTGTACTACTGGCACAGCTATTCAGCTTTTCTCTAGGCATTACTTGGGGGGAAAAAGGTTAATGTCAGTCCCACGACTCAAGTTAACACTCTTTATATTTTGGAGTTTCCCACCAAACTCTTGACAATCGCAATCCTGTGTCTCCTTTTGCTTTGTGTGTAGAGAAAATGAGAAAAAGAGTGGGTGGCAAGGAAGTGGGACTGCTCTGTGGTTGAAACCCTAAGGGACAATATTGCAAACATATGAGTCATGAAGATTACTATTTTTTAACTCTTAATTAACCGCTGGTGCTAATTCCTCAATCATAACCATCTTCATTTTAAAATAGCTTAATTCTGCTCTGATTTCTTATCAGATTTTAACACTGAGTTGCCTGAGAATCAACACAGAAGGGAAAATCTGTACATAAACAAATGCAAGTTACCACAGAGGGGAAAAAAGCTATGGAAAATAATATAACCATGTGCAGTCTTCCTTTCTTATTCATGATACAAAATATAAAGAAAAGAAGCCTGTTACCAAACAAAAAATAATAGGTTTTTCAAAGAAATCTAGCAGAAAATATAGGCACATCTGTACAAAAGCAAAGCAATGTTTTGGAGTGGACCAATACCAGCAAGGCTGAGTCTTAAAAATCACTCAGGGAAGAAAAGTTCTGTTTCTTGCATGCTGAATCTTTAATGCAACTGCAGGAGCCAGAATGTGAACAAACACTGAAAGCAACAAATACAAGTTGCCAGAATCAATAAAAAGTGTGTAACTAAAATGGTTTTATTCTCAACCACAATGATAAATGAAGCTTTGTAGGAACATCATCCACAAAAGCACTGGACTCGTCTTTCCTGATTCCAGGAAATGTATGCTACAGACCAGAGAGTCCTAAGATACACACCAATCAATCAGCACTTTGGACAATGTTATCAAGCTCATAATAGCTTCTTTTGTTGGGATCTACCCATGACCACATTTGCCCATCAAACATTTGTAGGCAACCTGTTCAGTGTTGAGAGGTCTATGATTGTAACCTTGATTGAAACTATGTTTACATCCTGCACTTATCTAAAGCCAAACAAGCAAAACAAACAAACAAGAACCCCACCACTATCACCCATCCCCCAGTAGCAGCTCACATCACAAAAAAACCAAAATCTGTGTATCCATTGTCTTTGTCTGGCTCATGACTAAACTGCTACACTCCTGAAGGGTCCAAAGAAAAAGGTCCAGAAAGAAGGAAAAATTGTCTCCAGTTGCTTCACTTATGTTATTACCATTTTTATAGTAAGGTCTTCCCATCTCACAATTGCAAAGATAGGATATGCATTACATTGAGGTGGGAGAATGGAGTAAAGAGAAAGCCAGCTTTTGCCTCAGCTCAAAACTACGTCAGCCACAACTAAATAACTGATTACAGAAGCTGAGTTGTAGAGAGCCTTGCATCTCTAAGATGTTTTTAGCCATAAGTAACCTCTGTCTTTTCTTAGAATAGCACCTTAGAAAATACTAGAACTTTGTTCTTATTTGTTCTTCCTTATGTTTTAATTGTTTCAGTTCATTGGAGGTGTTGGTTTACCTTTGATCCAACTCCTTCTGAATGTCTTTGTTAAGTTCATCGACTTTTTGCTGAAGTTTCTTTCTTCTTTGCTCAGGTGGGAGGTTGCTGAAGTCTTCTGGCCCTGCTCCCTGCAGAGTGGAATGGATGAAAATAAAGAAGAAAAATCAGAGTCTAAAAGAATCCTTCAGGGCTGTATTTTTAAAATAGGTCACAAAAATCTGTGCAAAAAATCACAATGGTCTGAAGCATTGTTATCATTTGTACTATGAGTTATCAGCCCTCAATGGTTAGGAATCTGAATGCCTAAGAAATAAGCCCAGGACCATATACCGCTTCTATACCAAATGGCTATTGGGAAATCACCAACTATAGAACGCCAGAATTCAATGGCAAAGCTGACAATCTTTCTTTTATCCACAGCTATCAGATTTTATTTAATAGAATTTCATTCACATGGAAAGCTGATCTTTCCTGCTTTCCCCTTCCCCTCTAACACAAAGCATCCCCTTAAGAGCAGCTGCTACTTCTACTCCTGTGTCACAATCATGCTTCTCAAGTACATTATTAACTGCTGCCTTGCTCTACACAGTCTGAGTGCAGGTACAACATGGTTAATTTATATCAGGACTCTCCTGAACACACTATGGTAACAGAATCACTTCCTCTGGGAAAAAGCATGATGCACACTCTCCAGCATCCACTTTCCACATCGAAGTCTCAGTCTTTCCCCTCTCACTTGTGCTGGCATAGAAATCAGGAGTTTTATTAAAGCCACACGGTGGTTAACCATGTGTGATTCCGCTTGAAACCTCCCTTTTCTGCCTTCAGACTGCTATGCTTCTTCTTGATTGCCCTCACTTTGTATAGCAGGGAGACTTAAAAGAACGAGGTTCTTGTACATAATGTAGAATTTGCACAGGTTCTTCTTGTCTTGGTTTTTGCTAATTCCATGTCCCGTTTCTAAAGAGCACATGTGAGAAAAAAAGGGAAAAATACAAAGCCAAGGAACCAAATTCAATAGCCCAGCATCTTGCTGAAAGCTTGTGAACTGAGCTGCAACTTTTAGTTTTACTAAAATGCCAAATCTCTCTTAGAGAAAAGTGATTTAGTGGACACTTTGCCACAAAAGCTGCCCATGAGACCCCTTCCACTCCACACTGAATGCGCTGCTCTCTGAGACACTGCGCTCTCTCTTCTGCGTTTGCAGAACACGGTATTTGTAAAGAAAGCATGTGGGTGTCAGAGGGATGGAGGACAGCTACAGACAGGGCATCTCCTCCTCCAGTTTAATTTCAAACAAGTGTAACAGGCCAGCCTTGTGAAATTGCTGCCATGTTATTTTTCAGTAAAAAACAGCACATGCATCTAAGTCAAGGCCTGATCTTTTGTGTCATAGTACACTTAAATTTCCATTTTGTGAGACAACGGGAAAGCAAGTTTAAGACAAATGCAGGAAACAACTAAATAAGTTATATTCATTCTAAAACATCAGCCACATGCAGTGCTCAGAGGTCTGAATTACTGCTTACATTGCTTGCTGAGCATGGTACAGCAGACTTCTATTTTAATTCATTCTTTACTGTTGATAGTATTTTGCTTCACAGTAATTCCAAAATCACATCTGACTGTTTTGGTATATTTTGCAGTCAATCTGCACACTAAAGCCATACATACCTTCTTAAAGGCAAAGCACCTGGCTGTAGCTTTATAAGCAAATGAGCAGTTAACAGACTATAAAAGGTGTTCTTCTCAACTCCATCCAGCAGAGACAGATGTTTGAAAATATCCTTGGTGATACTAGATATAGTTAAACCAATTTGGAACAGCTTTTTCTTTTTGATTCTTCACTTCAACTTCAATCAAAAGCTCGAGGCTGGACTAAACGCAGTATCTGTGCTCACAATGCTTCAGACCAAAGCATTAGTGTTGTGCAGCAATGCATGCCTGAGACCAGGTGAACTCACGGAGACTTCATTCCATGCTTGGGAACTTCCCACCGTAACAGCAGCTATGGATCCTCCTCCAGCAGGAAGGGGCAAGGAGCCATTTTTGCACATGCGAGGCACATTTCATGCTCTCAAGCAAGACATGCCTGCACTCTCTCTCAAGTAGTGAATGGTGCTTATGTTTTCCAGAAATGCACATCTTCTTGATTTGTGCAACTCTCAGGGAAAGGCCAGGTCAGCTCGTTATTTGGGGAGGATATATTTATATACCCTAAGGCTTAGCTCAGCTACATGACACACTAACATTGTGACCAGAAAAACAACAAGTGGCAATTCTTGGTATAGACACTTTGGGCTAGTAGGCCAGTGGACAGCAACAGCCAAAAGAACAACGTTTGCAAGTAAGCCAGAGATTTCCACATTTCCTCAGGCCCACCACAGGGCTTCAGAGGAGCAACACTGCAAATGAAGACAAAGCGAGTCACTGCCTTGTACAGGGCAGCAGCAGGGCCTGAAGCCTCCTGAGATGCACCAGAGCTACTCCAAGTAGCTGTCAGGGCAAACACACTTCCTCAGGACAAGCTGCTATGAACAGAACAGGTCCAAAATGATGTATCCATGAAAAACATCTAAGCTGGGAGGAGTAACAAGGAGAGAGCACCTGAAGGCACTGACCAGTGAGGATGAAGAGAACTTCCAAGCTAGTGCAGTTAAGGAGCTACTTCAGATCCTCCAAAGCTCTCTGAAACTGCAACCAGTCCTCTGTGGCTCTGGCATGTGTGCATCGAGTGGGGCAGCAGAATGGCTGCATTCCCCTCTGTGAGTGGGATCCCCAAAGGCATAGGGATGCCAACAAGCTATCAGAAACATATCGAGGTGTGGAACATCTCAAGCAGTACAGTACCTGGTATATCAAGTTCAGCCCAATTTGCTTTCCCAAATATGTTTGCTCATTGTCCTTCCAGCTCAGTAACACATTACCTTACCGTAGTTCGAGCAACCTTCCCAGCTGCATCCAAGATAGAATTTAGGGTTCATGTAGATATCATTATTTGCAATTTCAAATCAGACTGAGTTAACCTTGTTGGTTATGGTTTACATAATTTCCATTAATATCATTATTAGTTATTCTGAAGGACTACATAGGGCTGTAAAATGTAGGCGATCATGATGCAGATTTCCAGTAAAAACCTGGACACAAAAATCAAACTTTGTGGCTGTTACAGTTACATCAAATACATGCATTTCTCTCTGGAAAAGGTCCAAACACAGAGACCTTTATTTCTTTCAATGTCTTAATTTATACTTACACAGTAACAGAATTACTTGATACTGTTTTTCTACATTTTCATAGCCCTAGATTACAAAAGTGAAATCTAAACTATGTATTAGAGTTAATTTTTTAGCAGCTTATTAGAAAGACTGAGTTCCGATCACCTCTATTAGACTCCAGACCTGTGTATTCAGAGTTATCTGATAAACATCAAAAAGCAAAGAAGAAACAAATTTAACAATTTCAGTGTCATGTCACATGTGGCACAGTGCACATTAAAACACACACAGAAAATTGTGATTAAAACACAGGACAGGCATGCTGTAAATGTGCTTACCAGCTTGAGAGAAAGCTTCATGTAAAAATTGGAGAGATACAGGGTGGGGGGAAAAAGAGAAAAAACAACAGAGCATCAGTAGAAGAGGAACTTTTTCAGAGTGACGTTACAATAAAATGACACGCATTCCCCTTGCTGTTGGATGGGTAACACTAACAGGTCTGTGCAAAAGTTCACAAGACAGCCAGCACCGTCAGGCAGCTGCCAGCTCCTCGCCAGCAGCCGAGGTGGGAGCTCTGCACCCTGCGTACGCCCTGCAGTACCACGGGTGAAGCTCTGGCCTGGATTGGCTTGATTACAGCTGCTGCAACAGTGATTTTCTCATTCATGACTTTGAATTGGAAAAAAAAAATGAACCTGTAAATGTATGCAAGTCACTGTAGATGGGAAATGTGCTGACTCGCAGTCACATCAGCCCCTTGATGCAACAGTAGGGGGTGATAACACCTGGCCAAATTCAGTGACAGGTGTGGCCCTGTGTTCAGCCTCCTGCGGCAAAAAGCAGGCTGGGACCACCAGTGATTTCCAGGAGACAGAGCCCAGCTCTCAGGCTCACATCCAAATGACAATACTCCCGAAATATCTCCATGGCTGCATACAGCGCTCTCTGGGCACTCACTTAAGCCATTTTGTGTTCTCAAACAGCTGAAACACAAACACTCATCATCTCCAACTTATTTTGGCCACATGGTCAGACAAGGTCAGGAGCAAGAACAAGGGAAAAATCTCTTTTCTTTACACCAAATTGATTCTATGGCAGCACAGTAAGACATTATTTAAGCTCCTTAAATGACATACATGATCCAAGCCTCAAAGGTTACCGCATTCCCTGGTACAGAGCCAAAACATTCTCCCTTAGTTACTCTGGGAAAGCAAGAGAGGTATACACTTAAAAACCTCCACAGCAGCACAGCTTGCCTCTGTGCTGCATCACTTACACGTTCGGCTCTCAACAGAGCTGGAGGGCCTCAAACTGACAGGTGAACAAATGTGCTCGGGCAGCCGACCACCAAAATCACCAAAGCCCTCTTCCAGTGTTGCAAGATGTTATGACAGCTGCAAGTCAGAAGGTTTTCCAAGAGATAGGGAGCCTAGCAGTTACAGTGCCTTTCTGCTCTGTGCCAAGGAGCATGAGCTAACTGCTGCTCAGCACACACCACCAGATTAAAGGGAGAATCAAAACTGCACCCAGGCTCCTCATCCAGCAATCTGCCCTGTGACTGTGCTACTCTGGGGACAGCTGTGAAGTGCTCCAACTATGAAACAAGCTCGTAAGGGCATAAATGCATGTGCTCTGCGTCAAAGACAGCGGAAATGTGGAAACTAGAAAACGTCTCTTGCTCCAGGCGATAATCTGTTCTGCCAGACTTCTGTGTGCCTTTCCACCCAAGAGTTCTCTCATCGTAGCATCGACAGCACCCGGATACGGAGCTCTCACACAGATGCTCCATTTTTAGCAAGAGCACAGGTCTTTAGGGCTGGATTTAAAATAAAGGTGGCTCTACACCTAGGATGTTTTTGACAGCCTGTTTAAGAAATACGAAGGTTTCAAAGATGATTATCATTAGTTAGCAGAATTCATACAATAATACACATCAATCATTCAAGGAAAATGTATGGCCTTAAAATTAATAGTGACATATTCCATTGGAACTGATACATTTAGTGACAATGCAGCAGTTAAACTTCCCTCTGAAGTTCAGTCTGTCAGCACAAACACTTGACAACCACAAAGCAGTAAAAAATTTACTCTCTTAGCTAAGAGGCTGCTGAAAAACCAAACAAAACCAATCCATTTGAGAGAATAATCAGAGAGGGAGAAAGAATGAGCTAAAAGACGTTGCTGAAAAAATTCAGTGTGGGCAGCTTTTGTTTGCAGAATCGCTTTAGCATTCCTGTGAACTTTAGCGTAGACATGATCAGCACAAACTGAGATCTGTGTACATACATCCGGACAAGACTCATGGTGCAGAAGAAATATTTACCTATGAAGCACTCTATAAAAGGCACAAACGCTTGCTACATGCGCTACTTGCTAACACTACTTGCTCTAAAGGCACGGCACTACTGCGGAGAGCCATCTGCATCAAGACTGTTCTTTTGCTGTAAATTCAGCAAATTTGAAAGGGATTACAGACATGGAATGCCGAATTCTTACGCTGTTAATTATGACAAGAATAGGGAACGTACTATAAGCGTTTCCAAGGAGTACATCAAGGATTGTTACAACCAGTACAAATAAAGCAGATTGCAGATAATGAAATGCTGAAATAAGCCATATTCACAGCTTTCCATTTCTGAAAGGCATTGATGATTTTAAGTGACAGCGGTTCCATTTCTATAAACAAATATAAGCAGATTGAAAAATAAATCTGCATTAAACATTCACAAAATAACTATTTTTGCCCATTCTGTTGGGTTTTCACAGCTATAGACTTGCTTACAGCTCCTGGAAGGGGAGCATTTTTCCCCTCAAATGATCAAACACATCGCATTGCTACAAAACGAGCAAATCTGTTTCAAGCTGCTGATTTAAAACAAGTCTAGCTTAGTCTTGCAGGGAAAAAATGAAGAGCCTAAGAGCCACAAGCTTCAATAACACATGAGAGAGCATGAAAGCCAGCAAGTCCATGTGTTATTGGACAGTCACAGACACTAACCTCACTTACAGAAAACAGTTGAAATAAATCACTGCATTTCCATACAGCCCCAAGGGGATTACTTTCTTAGAGCTCCTGCAGTAATCTGCCCTATACAATGCCCAGATAAATCTGGGTATCAGATTCAGAGGTCCCAAGTATTGATTCCATGAACTGTCATCATTACAGAGAGCTCAGGAAAGCTTCAGAGAGCGTTGCAGAGTGCTCTACCAGCACCACGGCCCAGAACACGTCCCCGCACTGCTGTGCATCGGGTCAGCTCATGATGGTCAAACTGCATTCACAAAATAATTTAGAGCAAATGCAAGGGACCCACTGCAGTACTTCTACACAGAATGGATGAGCTGTAAAAGCAGCTGAACCTACAAGCTAACAAATTTAGAAATCAATTGTTGAGGTTTTTATATATTTTACAGCCAAGCACACTTTGAATGGTTCCAACAGTAGTGTGAATTTCAGCATTTCCAGGACCAGCAGACAAATCTTTCCTGCACGTAACACAGCGAGCTGCAACTTGTCTCTCACCAAGTTTGCAGTTTTCCACCTCTCTTGGACAAAGCACATTTCCACAGCACACTCTGAGGGCTTTGTAAGTGGGGTTAGCGACTGTGCGACAACGGTATGGGCTGATCACACCATACACGTGGACTTACAACATACTCCCTAGCCTCAATGGCACACGTGGGTGTCCCTAAAGTCCTCTTCATGATTTCTTTGTGAAAATACAAAGACTGTGGCTGCTGGTGAGTCAGCAAGAGAAAACACATCCGTTATGGTGGAGACCAGCACAGCACCTGTGTTTACTGCTTCTACAGCAAAAGATAGCTCGGTGTTTAGCCAGCCTTTAAGTGCAAAGTGAAAGCTTGCAAAGTGCTCAGTATTAATAGAGTTCAGTGCTCTCACAATACTTATTTCATATTTTTAAAGGCTAGCTTAAACATACCAGGTCAGAAAAAATCTCTCTACTAGAATGACCATGAGCCCACCCGCCCGAACCCCCGGTGTCTCGGCACAGACGCACACTTGCATTGCAACACAGAGAACTGCCAGGGGCAGGGGATGCAGTGGGCGAGGGGGTGGTTTGGTTTGGGTGCTGTTTCTGCATGGTCACAGCACAACCAAGCAGTGATCCCTACGCAGAGCAACAGGTGCCAGGGGGAAAAGTGCAGCGTGTCACAGAAGCAAGACAGGACGGTAAGGGAAAATGTTAACTGATGCAGTGGAAATAACGTTATATTGTAATGAAGTCAACAACTTCCACTAAAAAGGAAACCACAAAAATCCCTCCACTGAGCCTCGTGGGGCTGCTCAGGCAATGACAGCAACATCTGTGTCCCAGCTCCCAGACCCACCTTCTGTTTAACCACAACCCAGTCTCCAAGTGATGAGAGAAAAGCAAATCAGCACAATGGTACCCAATGGTTCAAAGGTGTAAGTTCTACCCCTGGATTTTGTTAGTTCAGAAGTAATGCTCTTTAAATAAAGCTGCTGATGTTACTGCCAGTGTAGCAATAAAACAAAAACACAAAATTAGTATCAACTAGCAGAATACTAAATTTTCTTTGTCCTCAAAATGGAATTAGAAAAAGCAGAGCAAGCATAAATGAAATTATGACTTATGTAAGTGGTTCCTCATTTCTGTACTCTTCTGGCTTTTACTTCCCTAAAGAGACAGAGTTGATCTCAAGCACTATGCTTTTTCTTTTTTCTCCAATATTGTCTTTTTAAAGAGTTATTAGAAACAGTACTCCAAGAAACCATGCAGACTTCCCCACGTCTTTTAGTTCTGGTCCTTGATAAGTGCTTTAACACTTTTTACATTGTTCTTTATAATGGACATTTCTGCCGTTTCAGTTAGAAGAAAAACTTCCAAGAAAATAGGAGAACATGATCAGAAAACCATAGACACTGACAAGGGTCAGCACCAATTTTTTATTTTTTTATTTTTTATTTTTTTTAAATAGACTACGATTTCACATTGGCAATGTCCACTGATACTGGTATTGGCGTCTCTACATCAACCTTGCATCTGTTGTTCAGGCATCTGCTTCCTTCCATGAAATCAAAATTTCATGTGGATTTTTAGTTTGGGAGCAAAGCTAAAACACCAGACTGGGCACAAGACATAACAGCACTCATATAATTCATTTTAACAGCCACTAGTGATTTTTTCACTTTAGTTTTGAGATTTTTCTTTTCAAATGCAACAGAAGATGCTAAACCAAAACTTTTTAAGGAAATTACTAAAGCACATTGCCTCTCCAGCTACACTCTGATCTCAGAAGACTTTGTGGAGGATTTGTATGGGGCTCATTGACTCACGTTGCAAGGATCAGTTACAACACGCAGTTCTGCTGCACATATTTATCCCATTATATTTTTGTTATTTATTAGACCTGTTCACATTAAGTAGTTCCTTTTCATGCACCTCTTCCTTAAACCAGTGCAAAAAAGGAGCATGATCCTGTTTCCTCTGAAATAAATTGTTGTACTGCCTTTTGTAGGCTCAGTTTATCAACAAAGCCAGGAAGGACCTGCTTCTTGACAATTTCTTTGAATAATACGAACTAATCTTAGTAATTAAGTACTTAAAACCTCCCACAGCACCTTTACTGCAAGGAGTTTGGCTAGAATGGAATTTTGTCTCTGAACAAAACCAGCAGTGCGGAGACAATATTCAGAGCAAATGAAATTCTTCGGTGTCCAGAGCCAAACATCCATTACACTGTACTGTTCTGTTGCTTCCCAGCATGACCTTCCCAAAAATTGCTTCAATAATGTATTACTGTACGGATCAAACACTCATCTGTGCAGAGTGCTTCTCCCTACCTCCTCCTGCCTAATTTCTTTGGTAAGATCTCGGTGCAGTTTTAGCACATTACTGTTCATGAGCAAAATTCAGATGTTCTTGGATCTGGCAGTGGGACAAGGAGATTCAGAGGAACTGAGAAAGGGAAATCTTATAAATTTAATATTGTAAAAACAGAACTAACAATATTATCCAGCTGTATTGAACATAAAGAGGGCCACATCAGATGAAGCAAATGCCAATAACTCATTTTTCATCTGATAAACAAAGAGGATTGTGGTGTGTGTCTGGTTAGAACTTTATTTTTGAAGACCAAAAAGCACTTTCACGACCTTTTAGTCTGACACTGTGTATAACAAAAATCACCAAGGACCTATGAAATGTCAACAAAATTCTCAAAGCAGACAGAACAAGCTGCCAGGTCTTATTTCATCTAGAAATATGGAGTAGGAGAGGCTGCTAAGACCTCAGAAGCCTGAATTTGTCCCTCTGGAAAAAGCTGCAATGATCTGAATACGGCCTCCAACTTTGCTGGGTGAGTCAGGCAGGAAAACTATTTACATACAAACATCCTGGTAGCTAACGGGGGAAGGAAATGAAAGAGAAGGACAACACAGGGAAAGGTTCAAATGAAGATTTAGCAATAGCCTTCCTTTTTGCATTTTTAATGAACGCGTCAGCAGAAATTAGAGGGATTCCAGAGAAAGCTGGAGGAAATTGTCCTCGTTATTTCACTTTTCAATTAAAAACCAACATGGTACAAAGCATTTGTAAGACTCGCTTGGACTTCTCAGATAGCACATAGCATAAGGGCATTTCTTCAGGCAAATATTAAAAGCAACCAATCTTAACTATGAACAAATTGAACTAGAAATATTCAGCATTATTTTAAATAATCTGTTCAGTGAATGGCACTACTGGGTTGCAACACCAGCTCCCACCTCCAGCAGTGCTTTACTTTCTCAAGAGTCTCATTGCTCCTCCATCTGAGCAGGGCTGCCAGAAGCCAGCCCCTCTGAGCAGCGTTGTGAGGACAGCTGCTGCCAGCACATCCTCCAAGCCTGCTGCTACAGAAGCAGAACTGAAAGTCTGTCCTCCCCCCTTAAAAGCTAGTGAGAAGAGATGCTGTGAGCCAAACTGCAACCGAGGGGAGGGAAGGAGGTACATTTACAAAACATGCCTTAGGACAACTTAGAAACTTCCCGCTTCCCCAATGGAAACTTGGAATTTTTTGGATTCTAGCCTGAATACATCATTAAATGGCAATTCCTTAGAAAAAAACAACTGCTCTACATTTGAATTTTTTTTTTTAAATGTACTGTCTGTTAACCAGATGAGACAAAATATTGTTTACAGCTGTGTTTTCAATTCCCTGTGACTAACCACTGAAGTTCCCCACTGAAATCATCTCTACTTTGACACAACTCCAGCCCTCATCCCTAAATGTCAGTGCAGCCCCTGGAGCAGAATTTGGGCTTTTTAAAGCAGTTACACTTCCTTGCTGTTAAAATGGTTTTTAGGGCAGGCTGTAAGATACCAAACAGTTGTCTCTCCTTCCCGTAATTTTTATAATAATAATTTTAAGGACTTGAATCTAAAGGCCAAAGAAATAGGACACTAGCAACTTCTCAGCACAACCTTGCTATGCACGAGCCTGTGGGAAGAAAAAGCATTCTCTTTGTGGGTTTTGTTGTTTTTGTTTTTTTGTTTTTAAATAAAGTTTTATCTCAAGGACCTGTAATTTTACTTACTGCTACAACACATGAAGATCACTAATGACAGCATTTAGTTGATATCAGCACAAATGCCTCGATGACAGTTTACTAATATAGTCACAGCCCCAGAGGAAGCCACTGAAGCCCTGTGAACCAGCAGCCCAGCTCCTAGGGCTGAGCTGTCCACACAGCAGCTGCTGTCAACAGCAGGAACAGAGCAGCTGCCTGGGGAAACCAAGGCCACACTTCCCTCTGCATCAGCAGCGAAGGAGGTAGGTATGATGAACTTGTGATGCTGGCATTGTGTCACAAAAAGCTGATCTAGCTCAGTCTAGACCCAGGTGAATCCCCAAGGTCAGCCACAGGCTTTCAGCCTCCCAGCAGTGCACGGAGAATATAATTTTAAACCATGTGCATCATAGCATTGGGAAGTGGAAGTCAGTTCAGACACCAACAAAATCTGTTGACTTAATGGGAAATGCCAGAAAAAGGTGTGCTGGCCTATAGTTCTGAGCAGTGGTGTATGTAGGGCTACTACATTAATGACTTTGTGACTTGTATGTGAATATTACTTAAAGTTCAGCTGTTCCATCTACACTTTGGGCAGTTCTTTCTCATTCCAAAAAAAGAGAATGGGTAACTTCTATCAGGAACTGTATTTTTTGTGGTTTCATTGTGGGGGTATTGACTGCAAATGACTTTACAGGTTGGGATTCTTTGGATTTGTCTGCATGTTATGATAAAGCACAATGGATTCATCCACACAACAAAACAAAGCAAATTTTTACGTAACAGAACGTGCAATAAAAGCGCAAGAAAGAAAGAAAAGAGAAAGGAAGAGAGGTATCCAGAGGAGAACTTACCCCGCGCTTTAGGCTCCTGAAGCAGTGGATTTTGGGTTTGGAGGTCATGAACTCGTTGAAGCGATGGGAGAGGGGTTCCTTTTGCTGCTTGGGAGACTGGGGGCCGTTGGGAACAGCAGAGGGTGAGGCAGAGGCAGGGGGAGGAGGAGGGGGCTGATGGGGGGATGTTAAAAGGGACATAAGCTACGTATAAGAGATGGAGAAGTGACAGAATAAAAAATCAAAATAAAAAGATAAAACACAAAACGAAAATAAGCATCAAAACCAATATTTGAAATCCAGAGAAAAAACAATTAAATAATTAAATATTAAAGGCCATGGTTCAAAAGGGGGGGAGAGCAGTATTTAGAGTTGTGTTAAATGAAGGATGTGATAAATGGAAGTTTTTAGTAAGTGATGCAACAGAAGAGTAACGAAGTATTTTGACAGGAAGCTCATGCAGACTCTTCCATGCAGTGCTATCCCCATAAACTGCCCTGCTCTGCTCTGTGGACAGCTCAGAATAATGCATATGGATAGAGCTTGCAAATACCTGAATTTAAATGGATCAGATAGGGAAGGTACCTTAGTGCCCAGTAGCGTTTCTATTATCTGGAAAACAACAAACCACATTCCTTCCTGCTTTCAAATCACACCTCAGTAATGTGCATCGAACTTCACATGTTCTACGAATTTGCTCAGGAGTTGGTCCTGTTTTTTTGCTTCTGGCTACACTGATGTAAGCACCAGACAGCCAAGTTCTCTCTTATACCAGCACAAGAGGAATGACCCATTTTGATCAGGTAGGTTTTTGGACTATCAAAGTAATTAGTAGAAGTGGTTTGATAAGGGTCAGAGCAAGGGTGAGATCAAAACAGTGAAGCTGCTCTGGGCTTCCATCAGTGTTACTGAAAACTGACTTAGTCCAGTCATCCTGACACATTCTGGTAACCCCAGATGTACGCTGCCATGCATTATGGTGTAAAATATGACAGTGAAATGAAAAAGGTTTAATGGATACATTAAGTTAACATGGTCTTTAAAAAGTCAACTGCTCAGTTAGCTGTGCTCCATTAGTTATGCTCAAGAAGAAAGAACTGCAGCAACTCCTTGCTCCCCACCACCCAACTGCAGAACCCAGTGCACAGACTGAGAAGGTAACGCAAATGGAAAGCCAGAGAGTTTTAGAAGTGTCAACACAGCAATGACACAGTAAAGCTTCCCAGAAGTAACAATGTTAGTTAGCACACATGACACTAGGTAAGTGGCATACAATTCCTTCTCTGAGTTAAGAACAGAAATGGACCATGGCAAAGACGTAACAATTAAAGTTAAATTAATATAAAGACTGCAACATAATTAAAGAAATTACAAAGAAAAATTCAAAAGATACATAAAAAAAACCTTAGGTAACCAAAGACTACAACAAAACACCATATTAAGACATTAGTTATTGACTTTCTGAAACTAAAGATCTCTTTAAACAACAGTAATTGCCAAGATTACTAGAGAAAACAGAGGTTATTGACTACAAACAGACTAGCTAGCACTGAGTGCAAGTTTGCAGGTCAGTACCTTATTTTTCTTGATGAATGGCCATAACTTGCCCTTGGATTTGCCACCAAACTTTGGCTCATACTTCCCATCCCCTCTGGAGTTCTGGAGGCTGGATTCAGAGATGGTCCGCTTCATGGGCTGAGTGAAGTCCTCAAACTCAACATCTCCTGGAGGCTCAAACCCTGACTTAAAGGCTTCTATTACCATTTGTGAATCCTGAAATGGAAGAGATCCAGTACAAGTGTAAACATCTCAGATGAAGGCTGTCATCATACTGGTGGCATAGAAAAACAGTACAAGGACAAAGAAGTGTGCCTATGGGGGAAACAACCTTTGCAGGGACCAGTCTAATCCTGGAACATCCATCCAGAACTTGGGACCAGGATCAGTTTCTACTTCTAAATTCTAAGACTGAGGCACTTTTCCTTGGATCTGTTTCATTATCATGACATGCTCCAAAAAGATATGCAGAGCACATTATCCCACCAAAGCAAGGCACTGTACCATGTAAAATTGAGTGCTCCCAGATACTACTGTAAGCAAGCTCCTGGAAAGCCCCAGGAAGCACTCCAATGGAATGGAGCTCGAGTGGCCACGCTGCCACGAATGAACAAGTCAGTGCTTGTGGACTTAGCTACAGCAAATGACAGGAGTTTATCTTATCAGCTGCATCAAACTGGAGCAGTCCAGAGTTGTGCCAGCACTCTGACACCTTGGTGCTGCACGGCTGGGAACTGCACATGCTGTCACTGAAGTCATGTACCCTTTTGGTACTAGTAGGAGCACTAGAGGCAAGGCAGCCATACACTGGCTGTATGCTCTGTGCAGTGGCTTTGCTTTATTTGCCTACATATACAATCAATTATACATAAATGCAGACTTGGACTTCAAGTTGCCAAAGGCATTTAGATCTAATAGCCTCAGAAAAAAATTCTTCAGAACATTTTTTCATCTACTTGACTTCTTGGGAAAGGAGTTTTTTACATTATATTGTTCTAACAGTTTTCACTCTAAGATCATTAGAGGAACTGCGCCACAGCTCACAAAAATCTTATAAGAGTCTCGAGAGAAGAGCACCATCATTCTGTTTGAAGAAAAAAGATGAACTTCTTGATTTGAAGGCATTTCACAGCTTCTCCTCATGTCTGCAGGTAAAATGGCATTCATGGGAAGTCTGGTGAGATATAACCATATTCTGAGGCCAGGTACAAGTAAGTAAAATACAGCTATAAGAAAAGCTTTGCAAAAGCATACAGGGGATTGCATAGCAAATTAAGGCTAAAGATTCTCAATCTATCATCAGGTGCACTGTACCATTCACCTTCCTAAAGAAGGTAAAGCAGCACTTTCTCCATCATCTCATTTCAGTTTGACATTACAACTTTTGCAGACCTAAACATTTGAAGAGATTTTTAACAACCATGAAAGGAAGATGAAGAAAGAGAGAAAAGAGGTTACATAAAATACTCTACTGGTATTTCATCCTAAGCCTAAAGCCTTTCTTTTTTTCTTTTTCTTTTAATTGTACAGCGTTCCCTCCGTTTAGTCAAAACATCCACTACAATGGAGCTAAAAATAAACAGCATGCTCCATATATCATGAAGAGATAATGTCATAACAGGAACTCCTAAATCCATAACAAATTAATTCTATCTGCTGCTAGAGCTTTCAGAAGCCAATTCTGTGTAGGTTCACTTAGCAGTCACTACAGCTTACCCTTGCAATATGACCTCTGTGTTGTTAGAAAGAGGACAAGGAAAAGAAGCATATTTATAGCTGCATTAGAAGCACAGGGCTAACCAGTGATCCCAGCCAAATCCAGAGAGATTCAATCATCAATGGCATAGGAACCTTTCCACTGGTCAGTGTTTGTAATAAACTTACCTGAAGCTGAACACTGATCAAAAAGCTCAGAGATACTCACATGAACTGCAAAGTTGTGCTTCCATTTTGTTTTTCCTTTTTAAAATACCAGTGTCTTACCATCAGCTGGTAAGCTGATGTCAGGTTTTACTGACAGCAAAAAAAAAAAGTTGCAGAACTTGCAGGTTCTTACATCCTTTCAGCTAGGGTTGACCTGCAGTTTGGTACATAAGGTAAAGCACCAGGATTGGTGCTTACTCTAATTATTTTCCTTCTGACAAATACATCTTCTGAACTACTTGTGGCTGTTAAATTTAAAGCCAAACTGAAGTTACCACACAAAGAGCAGAGCTCTCATTCACCCTCTCCCTTTCTTCAGTAATGTTGTACATGATAGCTTTATAGAAAAGGTAAAAATAAAACCAAAGAATACCAGCCAGGAACTAAATAAGAACTCCAGATGCATCACTGCCTTTTGTCAGTATCACAGAGTCTGAGCTCATACATCTCAAGTTCGGTGATACTGTGTACTTTTGTTTACCATTACCAGATCCTTGAGATCTCCTTCCAGCTGGGAAACACATGTCTGTGTAAGCCCAGAGCTCCACACAAAGCTCTTCCTGCTCAGCGGGCTCTTGGTTTTGCTCACCATTGTACTAGTTACATTATCACCAGCTGTCGTTGCATTCAACTTTCCTGGAATCTGACCTCATTTTCAAAGTTGACTACAGCTCAGATCTAGTGGACTTTCCTATCCAACATTTTTCCGGCTTGAAAAAGATGAGTAAAGGAGAAAAACTTCAATTTGAATCTTTCAAAGAAAGAAACTCTTCTGACAGCAGTCTAAGAGCCCAAACTTGCATCTTAAAATTTTAAGGAGTGAGATGGGAAAGATCTGCTGTAGCAGTCGGCATGACTGGCCACAGCAGTACATGAATTTAGGAATAAATGAATAAAGTCAGGAACAAGCACACCATTTTTACTAGAATCAAGGTTAGAAACCACTGTTCCAGAGACTAAAGATCCTTAATGATATTTTAAGAAGAGAGGAATCCTTTATGGACATTACTGCTACCCAGACCAGAACATGCTAAACCTTTTGTAATTGTTCAGACGTAACAAATTCGGTTAAACACATTTCTGTTAAACTGGTGTTTACAGACAATCCCAAAGTTATCAATGCTCAAAAAACCTTTTTGTAACGTCACACGTGTACGTGAGTCATCAGTCTGACATATCTGTGTGCAAGTGAGACCAAGCTGAGGACAAAATTCATTCTGGCTCAAATACCCAGCTTAAGCAGTTTGTGTGTTTCACTTAGACTGTGCTTAAAGACTAGAGCAGAGTGCAGGCAGAGGTATGAATCTCTCCCCAACGTGGTTTTCACCATACAGCACCAAGAGTTGTACCCCAAGAAGGGTACATTGTTCAAACATGGGAATCTGTGCTTCAACTCCCCCCTTTTCCTAGCCCAAAAAGGAAACAGTAACCTTCAGATTCCTTGGTTTCCCATGCTGCTCTCTGTGAGAGCAACTGCCGAGTAGAAAGTACGGGATTCATTTCAAAACCTCAGCCTCAGGCTCATGCTGCCAATTAACTGCAGTCTCCAGGCTCTGGGCACTGAATAGCTCAGAAAAGATTCCAGTGAAAAAGACGTATGGGAATTTCAAACAGCCAGCAAGACACATGCTGTTTGTATTTGAAGCACTAATGTGATCCATGAGAAGGGCTGAAAGAGCAGGCAGAGACTTCATTTACAAAGGGAGCAGATCACTCTGAAAACAAAATAGAAAGCACATTCGTCCTTGTGTTAACTGTACACCAGGAAGCTCAACTGAACTGCTTATCAGCCTTCATGATTGAGCCTTATTCTTATTCCTCCAATGGTGTTCAGAATTCAAGGTTTGTGAGAACTCATTGCTAGCAAGCCTCAATTCTTCAGATAAAGAATTAAAAATGAAGCAGAAATTTTGCCAGAATTGTTGCAATAATTTATGAAGCCAAAACTTCAATTACTTTCATTATTAGAAGAGTGTAGAACCCATCTGAATAAGAATTGGTGGTGATTAGATAGCTGGAATCGCGTGCATCATTTTCCTTATTCTAGGCAGGAGTTTATTCTTCAATAACAGTTATTTCAAGCAGTCATTATCCTATCAAAAGGAGAGAATATTCCTAAAAGAAAAGAAAGCATGGCATTTCCGGATGCTAAGTAGATTCAGGAAATAATCTGCCTCAGGCAAAGTAGTTTGGAACAAGAACCTATTATTTGTTTTAATTCTATGACTGCAAAGCCCTCATGCTGCGGCTTGGACCCAGCACTCAAATCTCTATACACAAAATGTACTAAATATGACAATCAACAATACAAGCAACGTAACACTTACGTTCTTGTGATCAACTGATTCTGCAGCCTTTGTTATTTCATCCAGACACTTTCCAATGATGGGGATCACTTGGCGGTCAACGTCTGCAAAAGTTTTCATGGATTCACCTATCCTCACAATTCTTCTTTCCTCCATCTCTTGTATTTTCTAAAACATTAGATTTCATTCAGATCAAATATCAATAGTAACTTCACAGTTTCAAGCAATTTGTCTCCCCAGCATACATTGGCTGCTTTAAAAAATATATTTAAACCACGTATGTTAAGAAGATACTAACTAGGATAGCTGTTCTAACAAGGCAGTAATTGGTATCATTCCCTCAAATATCTAAATACCGCTCTAAAAGCTGTGTTACTAATACTGGGAAATTTTGGATAAACTTTTTATGTTAACAATGCCGATTTGTCAAAATCACAGCTTTGTAAGAATGGTTCTTAAGGCTGCTAACATAACTTCTGGAACAATAAATTCATTTTCTGCAACATGTCGCAAAAGATCTTATTTTCACTGAATATTTTTCTTCCCTTGGATTCTCAATTTCACTCCTCCCTTTTGCCCCAGAAGATAATGTTTGGTTCACAGGCAGTCCGATACACCATATTGCTTACACGTGTGCTTCTCAACATATGCTCCCTGTTACTCAGAGGATTCAGTGTCAAGATCTCCAGCATCTATTCCATGGATCTCTGATTTAGAACAGAGGGTAAGTGGATGGGGCATAACACTATTAAGACAGATTATAACAACAGGATACAGAAGGGCATGAACAAGAACTGCCTGTTTCACATAAGACTGCAGGAATCTTACGGAACACTGTCAACCTAAAAGTCCCTACTGCCTCAACTAATCCACAAGCAACAACAAGGCAAGAAGTTGTGTTGTACCGAACTTCTGTTATCTCAGCATCTAAGAGAAAGCTCCACAGCTCAGTTGTGCATTGGTAGTGAAAAGAATACTTCTGCATAATGTGTGTGCTCATCTATGAGCCAGAGCACTCATCATATAGTGTTAAATACAAGTATATTCGTAGAATTTTATGCCAGGGATAACTTATCTCAAGACATTGGTTTGAAACACCATGAGCAAAAGAGAACATGTCCATTTAGGTCAGAAGCTCCAGTTACTAATAAGAAAATGAGCTATTTGCTATGCAAGAGTCAGTTATTTCTGATCAGATGATAAGCATGTGACATTTCCTCTCCTTAAAGAGGTTGTATGTTCCACTTCTTGACTCTTATGACCCATTACAATGGAACAGTCATTTAGAACTTCTGCTCTACAGCATTAATCTCTCTTTGTTCAGCCAAGCACACACTCATATCTTCAGTCAGTATAAATCTGATGATTTTTTTTGTTCTCCCTCTACTGTCTTTTTCTTCAGGCATCGTAAGACAATCAGCAAGCTTGCTTAAACTCTTTGACATTCACTATTGCAGAATTATTGGGGTTTAAATTTAACATCTGTGAAGTCTGATTTCAAAACAGGTTATAAAGGACTGTGAGGCTTTACAGATGTAAGAACGCCCCAGCTGCCTCCTGCTCCAACAATGCAAATAATGCTCTCATTCTCCAGCTGCACGAACACAAGAGCTTAATACAGCAAGATTGTGAACAATTCCAAAGACTATCGTAATCTGTCATGACAATTCATTGTCGCCTTTCTCATAAGAGAAAGACACAGTTTTTCACACCAAACTCTTCATTGCTCCTGTTAGCAGATTGCATACAAAATTTGCTAACAGGGACAAAATAAAAGGCAAGATCAATGAACTGAGCCAACGTGCAACACATCCCTTGGCTTTTATCACAAGATCATGAGCTACTCTAGATCAGCGCCAGCAAGCCTTACCTGGAAGATGTTTGGTATGTGTGTGTAGTAATGATCATGCTGCTCACTGTTGAACTTCTGTAGAGTGGACGAATATTCTGCTTTGCTATCTTCTGCCATTTGATGTCGCAGCTGGGCTTGCTGTCTTGCCTAAAGAAACGTCAAAAGAAATTTAACTTAAACCACACAGAAATAAATGATATTGTGTTACATAACCATTGTAAAGATGGTTATGCAGGCAGCACAGAAACATCAGCATATGGGTCTCTGAACACTTCCACTTTTGGCTTACTCCTCTACACAAATGTTTGAAACGTTTCATCTACTTCAAACATAAGTCTGCAGTGTGCACTGCTAGAATTTCAATTCTTTTTCTTCTGTCAAGTATGGTAGGGCCTTGACTCTCTCTTAAACTGGCATATATTTCTGCCTATTCCTATCAGCCTATAAAATCCCAAATTTTCAGTCAAAATCTGGCATACGAAAGACTTGCTTTCCTACTTTGCCTGAGCGATAGCTCTCACAGCTCAGAGGCATCCTCAGAATGAACATCTCTAGTCATTTCCACCTCCACAGAATAAACCTTCTGCCATTGATCCAACAGAAGGCAGAGCAGGATTCCCCTGACCAGAGCGTGTCCCTTGATGCTTGGAGCTGCTATCCTTTTCTTGTGCTGCAATATGTCCCTTCCATGAATTAATTTTCATTCCAGAAACAACCTCTCTTCATACTACATGTCAAACATCGTAGCAAATTTGCCCTTCTAGTATCCTCCTTAGTAGCAGGGGCTTTTTCAGGACACTTATGGGTACTTCTTCCTCCACTGAATGCCCTGTTGGATGGCATTTCTTTTCTCTAACACACTGCTTACCTGTTGGCTAACAGTGTCTTTTGGAGATAGTGGAGGGACAAAAATCTGTCTCATTTCACACACCTCAGCCAACACACTCGTGACAAAACATCTTAATTCATGCTCCCACTGTGCTCTCTGCAAAGTCTTTTATCTACACTTCCTTGAATAGAGCTGGCACGAAGCACACAAGGAAACTGGAGCCTGAGGAGCAGCAGAACACGACTCCCTTCCTATTTTAGCCCACGCAGATTTGCTTTGCTACCCAGCATAGCAGAGCGATGGGCAACTACCCTCCCTTCTTTCCCCAGAACAATCTGTCCTTGAGTGACCCTCTCGTATTTTCAGATTTCTCTCCTTACAGTTCTGCTTCCTAAGGCCTTCTGTTATCTGTTTCACTGCCCAATATTATTCCCTAGCTGTCTAGCCCATCTGTTTATTTTAGCTGCCTTTTCCTTCCTTGTGGTTGGCCTTCACACAGAAACTCTTCCTTCTGCACAGCTCCCTGTACCCATCTGCCTTCACTCCCTACCCTGTGTTCACTTGAGACCCTCCATGTCTTTATACTAGACTTCTACAAGACCTGTCTTACCAGAGAAAAATAGCCCTTGCTTCACAATCCAGCCTCACTCACGTCATCACTTTTTGGCAGGGCGTACAGTTTTGATAAACTCTTTTTAAGGATGAAGCACAGGAAGAGTAAAATTCCATCAAAAATCTCTGACAAACACCTTGAGAACTCACTAGTGATTGCTACCACTTCCATCCAACCAGACTGATGCATTAGTCAAGGTGAAATACCCCACCAGTTTTGTTTTTGTTGCTCTTTTAATAAAAAATATATATATAAAAAAATAGGTTTTGTTAGTTATATACATTAACTATATTACATGTTTTATATGCGGCCCGAGACAATTCCTCTTCACTCAGTGTGGCCCAGGCAAGGCAAACGGTTGGACACCCATGACTTAAAGCATCTTCTGATATTTCAGGGAAAACAACGCAACAAACAATTTCAATATATTCTAAGAAGTGGGCTCTCATTGAAAACAGTTCAATGGGGTTATTTTTTGAACTATTTGAAGCAGACAATAGTTTCCTGACAATAAATCCATGAAATACCAAATCATGGAACATTTTAGTAATCATAATTGGAAGCGAGCAACTACTGCCAGAAGGTTTCAAATCTCAATTTGCAAAGAAATAGGCTTTCCTTCCCTATGTCCAGCTCACACATCTCACCTAATAATTTATTTTGCCTCAATTCAGTTATTTCTTTTGCAAGTGCACTCAACTGAAGTAGTTTCCTAGATCACCTTTCACATTCTTTCTACAAAAACAATAATTCAAGCACAATGAATTCAGCTGGGCACTGAATGCATACCAGGAGATGAAACAGCAGCTTAAAATGGAAAAGACTAACTATAATCAAATAAATACATCCAATAGGAAAAGCTTTCAACTTTGCTTGTTCCCCAGGAGCTCTAATTGTCCACTACCTCCTGCAAAAGCAGCACATATAACATCTACCTACCTGCTGCAATGAAATTCCAAGGAGGCACATCAATCATATTCCTGCCCAAGTGCTCTATTTGGTTTATTAAACTTTATCATCCACACACACACGTAAAGCTACATTAAACACGAGTGGAAAACAATATAGCCTTGTACCACAAACACAAATATACCAGCTACACAAAGCCAGCCATGGAAAGGCCGGCAGCTGTAACAGCAACGTGCGGTTGTCTCCCAACCCCTTCCTCAAGCCCCAGCTGCTGGAGATCAACACTCATTTGTGAGGCCCATTCTCTTCATCTACCTAAGAGCAACCCATTGTTTGAGCTGACTTCTACCAAAGGTCCAGTCCCACTTACACAGTTGTCTGTCTATTTATTTTAAGAAGTGCAACTCAGGAATTTGTCCCTTGACTATTGTTGAAACAACAACAACAAGCAACAAGACATTCACTATTACACATTTCCAGCCAGCTCCAGCAAACATTAAGCCATCAGAGTTCTTTCTCATGAGCAAGCTCATTGGTTAGGTATGAGCAAAGTGACCCTGAGCTAAATGTATACAGGAGTAGACGCTCTGTTTCCAAAACTATCTTAACTGGCCCCAAATAAGAGAAGGCAGCAGATGAATAAGTAAGATTGGGTACATTCCAAACCCACAAATTTTTGTATGAGAGCCTCAGTGATGTTTTGTTTCTCCTGGCCATTTAACGCATTTGGCAAGCTTCTAACAGTTTAAATCTTTTTCCAATGAGGTATTTGGTTCTCAAAATAGACGTATAAAAAATGTCTAGAATTTTTTATTACTTCATTTGAGTATGTCACTTACTCTAACATCATCACTCCTAGTACTAACAGAATTGTATTTTATAAGGACGTTTCTGCATTCTGCTGAAGCACAATGATAAAAATGAGCTGATGACATTAAGCTTCATATTCAGAGTAATGGATACAGTGGCCCGGAGTTGCAGACTCGCAGGAGCTAGTTCAGGAGCAATTTACAGGTGAGCTTCAGAGAAAAACATATTTTTGCCTTCTTCACTGCTCACTTCTCCATGCAAAAAGCTTCAGAGACGCTGTTGCTCTGGTTTTTAGAATTAACGTTAACATATTCACTCTGAGCAGTATTTTCAGGGGAAAAGGCTTTGGGACCCAGTCTCCAGAAAACCAGACCTTGCTTTTGGGTATGTGAGGACAACGGTGTGATGCAGCGTGCAGTCAGCTCACCCCTCTTTTGACCTGGGCAGGGATGATTGAGCAAGAGCTCAGTTTCCAGCACCACATGTGAAGCCACAATCCAGATCAACAGACTGCCAGATTGCTCCTGATGATAACAGGAGTCAGGACTAGGTACTTAGAACTGTAGAACAAAAGAAACCCCTCCTCTTGGAAGGAAGAATGAATGAGGCCGCTTTCAGCATCATGAAAAAGCAGAAAAGTGCATGCATTTGAGGGATTTGGGGAGAGGAGGAAAGCGGTTTGCTTTTCTTTGTAAAAGATGCTCAGGTTTGTGTATATTTGTTAAGGAAATTCATATCCACCCCCTGGGGTGCACCCTTTGTAACATCTTTTAGTCCCCAAATAAACACGTGCAGTGTAGATAAACATAACCTCCCCTCCAAAATCTATTTTTGTTAAAGCAATTCTTCTCTGAACTCCTATGGCAGCAGTAAAAGCCAAAGGTCACATATGCTAATGCACTTCTCATCAGGAGGAGGCTCCCAGGAACAAGGCCAGCCCAGCATCTGCAGCACCATGAGCCCTGCAGCAAGCACACGGCACGCTTCAGGTTTCTGCTGTCACAGCGATTCAGATTTAAACACAGTCACACCACAGCAGCATTTTCTGTAACTCAGTGAAAACTACAGGTAAAAGAAGCACAGGAGAAATGTAAATATATACATAAACACACTTTCTGCCATCCCTGTCTCCAATACAGGAAAGAATGGTGGATATTTCGCTGAGAACAATCCTCTGAGACACATTCCAGAAACAGCAAGAGAGTCAATAGACACACTGTCTTGTGGGTTTACACAGACAAAAAATGCGGCTCCTCAAGGCTGTGATGGTGGGAGTGATATGAATAACTGAAAAGGGCAGAAAAAAGCTTTGGCTGCTCTGAAGCTGATCCGCACTGAGCGGAACAGTTCAACTTCTCAGTTGTTGCTCTGCCCAGAACTGCAGTTTCCAGTCAAAACTTTGGGGCAGCTTGCTTTCTTCTGCCTCCTCTTTTTCAAAACACCAACAAACCCAGACAGCATGTGAGATGCATCACTGCCAGGACACTGTCTGCCAAAACAGATCTGTCTTTGGTAAATCCAAGATGAGACTAAAACGCAAACACAAAAACCCACCCCCATCCCTCTTCAACTGCCCAATCCCTTCAAAATAAGTTAATGATAAAGGCAGACTCAGAAACACCTCACCAATTTCAGGAATGCTTTCCATTGCTCACAGATTTTTCAGCTGCAGGCTCTGGCCCTCCCTACCCAGACAAGTTCACATAACTGCTCTCTGCTGCGAGCAGGCACCAGCACCACCGGCAGCAACGCTGGCAGCACTCGCAGCAGCATTAATAACAGTGGGAATCCTGCCAGGGGCTTGGAAACAGGGCCAGGATTTCAGGCTTTGATTTACATAGCCTCCAAATCAAGCTCCTTTGTTTACTATTTTACAATAACCAGCTTGGTCTCTCAGAACTGACAAGAAAAAAAAAAATTTTGCTTTCCTGAAAGCAAGGAGGCAGAATGGGACGTGCAAAATAAAGATAATAGACAGGAGAAGAGAAATAAAAGTCCTTACTTTTAATACTAAAAGGAATAGAAAGAAATCTGACAGCCTGGGCATCTCCTTGAAATCCTTTGGCTGAACAAAGTATACAAATGAGCTGATTGCTGATACAATGGAAAGTCTTCATGATGAGCTCTCAGGAGCTGTTATCCTGCAAACTTGCAGTCCCACCTAATTCTGCCAGATGACAGAAGCACACCCAAGTAAGAGATGTACTAAAGCAACAAACCACCACCAACTCTAACAAGAGATGAGCCGCGTTAGCAGAGCTGAGAGCAGCACAGCAAGCACCCTGCACAAGGCCCTAGCACAGCTCAAATTGCAGGGATCCCATCTGCAGTGCTAACAAAAACTGGCTTGCAGCAAGGACTCACCTAACGGTGTCAATCACACACTCACACAGCCAGTTCTGCAGCACTGGAGACAGCTGCAGCTGATTAATGGAGTCCAACAGCGTGAGGTTACTTGGAATTTCACTTAAGTGGATGAGCCCAAGCCACCTACACGTTGTGGAAGGGGAGGACCGTTACACAAGAACTGAGAACAGCAGCAAGCACAGCTGTGACATGCACCAAAGGACCCATCAGGGTACAGCTCCACGGACCTACTGAAATCGCTGTGCCTTGAATTCAAAATTTTGCCCACAGCCTCTCTCATGTCACAAATACTAAGGATGCCAACTGTCTGGTGACCAAACAGTGAAATGGGCAAGTGGACAAATCTCTGCTAGCCTCTCGTAGCCCATCACACTGCTTGGAGAAATACAATCCCATGAGGATATTTCAAAAAAAAAAAAAAATCTAGTTTATTACAAAAGAACAAGGTGGATGCACAGTGGGTGGAAGGTTACTTGGAACTGTGGGAGGAGATTGCCAGAGAGGTATTTGGAGCAGTGTCTGACTGTATAAATCATTTCTGGAAATCTGTTGTAGTAACATAAGCAATTAAACTCTGCAGTATGTAAACATAAGTACGGAATATAAATAATGGAAATTATTTCAGGACAGTACAATACATTGCTTAGATCACACCCTGAATGCCGGGCATGGCTCTAGTCGCCTCTCTCCAACAAAGATTTTACCAACACTGCCAATGCAGAACAAATACTCAGGGCTGAAGCAAGTTACCATATGAATTTACTAGCCTTAAAGCCCAGCTTTATGGGTACAACACATTCACTTAAACTGAACAGCTTACAATTAGCTGAACTCTGAGGCGTGCTTCATCTTCTCTTAGTTATTCCACAAGCAAAGAAATCTGTCCAAAATATTTTTGACAGAATAGAGATGACTACAGAGAAGCTTTCCAACCATACAATGTAAACTAACTGCTCTGCATTAGCTAAGAATGCTACTTACATCACACTTCTGATAGAAAATGCAGATGATCTTTAATTCAAAGTTCTTCTTAACTCTCCCCTTCACAGCCCTGACCTGCTTGCTCCAGTTAGTGACCCACCTCCCAGTAGAGCTGCACTGTTAGGAAGCCATCAAATTGCTACGTAGAGCATTACTGCAGAGTACCACCTCTAAGAGGAAACCATTCCAGATGGGTTTCCTTATCCTCTAAAACTGACTGCTGCTTCTGTTTCTGGATCTCCTAACGCCACATGCAGTGTCTGTATGGAATTCATAAGGATTTAGCAAGTTTCTCAGCTAATATTGCTGCAGTCATCAACTCTTTACGGACTAGAAACCAAAGCTCATAAATGAGTCACAATTCCAGAAGGGAAACAGCTGATGTATCATCAGAGGGTTGCTGATGGCAGGTTGTAAATAAGGCTTACTCTACCAGAAATGCAAATACAGCCCTGAGGGACTCCCTCCACACTACACTGCCCATTAGGAAGCAGCAGCTCAGAAAGGAGACTGGGGTCTACATTAACTAGAGAGATTATGTTAGTGTCAGTCTAATGGCTTTAAATTTGGTCAAGAAAAGACTGCCCTTGAATTACAGGGAAGCTGGACTCTCATTACAAGTGAGGACACAGGAGGGCTCAGTCAGTTCTGTCAGTGGAGCAGAGGAGAAGCAGCTGCCGAGTAAATACAAGGGAGCTTGTCCCCACCCTGCAGAGAACGTGGATGTCTTACACAATATCTGCCTCTCCAAGCAAGAAATGCACAGGCGAGGGCCCTCGGCACCATGTCCTGGACTGAGCCTTACCGCACCCGTGTGTTTCCCTGAGACACTGCTGCTGCACTTTTGTGAATTCACAGCAGGCAAAGCACAGAAGTAAAGCCTCTGGAACTACTCGCTGCAGTAAGTATATTTCAAATCAGTGACACAAACACTGCAAAGCTTTTCCAGCTTCTAACACCGCCTTCCTATGGCACTGCATTTTCCAGATGCTGACAAGCTCAGCATGTCAGCAGGTGCCCACAGCTGGGTAAGGGAGAGAAACAACACAGTGAGCCCCACTGACACAGGGCAGATGGCTCAGCACGTCCTGAAAAGTTGGGCTCGTCAAGCGGCCACGGTCTGCAGAAGGAGGGCTGCTGTGCTGCAGTTTACTGCCCCTAGTTTTCCTTGACAAAAGCCTCAGTGAGGTACTTTGCAACAATTCAGCACAGAGCTGGAGATGTTCCTCTATGGTCCATCTGCAAGGTGTCAGTGATGCACACTGCATCCTGCTCTGCTGTGACTTGACTGCTCTCTGACGCAGCACGCTGCAAATGGGGTATGAAGGGTAGCACTGATGCTATCAGCGCTACGATCAGAGATTTCTCTGGGGGCCTAAGAATAGCTCGGTTCATTCTTCATTGTAAGGATGTGTAAATTCTTAATGAGGAGATTTGCATCCTGCAGCGCAGCAGCCTGGCTGCTGGAAAAGCAGTTTAACACTTGACAGCAGAACCGCACTTGCAAAGGCAGGAAGATCAGCTTAGTCCAAGAATCTTTCAAAGCAGCAGTATTTCTACATCTACGTTCCATAAGGCACTGCCAGTGCTTCAGCTCATGACTTTCCAGTGCAACGTAAATGGATGTCTGCTATGGACAAAGGGGGGCAATGCAGATTCTGCATTGCACTGAATTTCCTTGTGTTGAGCTGCAGCAAGCATGTGAGAAAGCAAATTCACGGAACCTCCCTGGGTGCAGGTTGAAGACTTCCTGAAGATGAGTCAGTCAAAAGCCGAGAGCAAAATAAAAATGCCACGCCAAGTATTTAGCAACACCAGGACCTTACTGACTTGGGAGAATTAAGGTCTAATTGGCACTTGAAGTCTTTCACTATCTCCTAAATCCACAAAACATTTACGTTATCTTAAAACCACTTACGGTGTAAACCTCCTAACATATCAGGAACAACAAAGCAAAGTTAGCCCTGACTTCAGGACAGCAGCCTGAGAACTCGTGTACAACTCCTTTTTTGCTGCTCACAGCTGAAGATGGTTTTTGGCAAATCTATTACCTAGACCCCAACATACGACTGCTACTCTTCAGCAAAGGGACAGATTCTGTCTGACACAGAGAACCTCCAACTGCTGTCCTCCCCCCCACCTGCTGTGCAAACCAGGAGACACGAAGCATCCATCCCCTTGCATAGCCAGCCCCAAACACTTCCTCTTTAAAAACAGATTCTGATAAATCTACTTCGAAAATACACCTCCAGAAAAACCATCTGTTTTTGTCTTTTCTTTTTTTTATTGCAAGAAGTCTGCAAAGGCACCGCTGGGTACCACATTATCCCATAAAGATGTCAGCTTTTTAGTGATTGCAGCTCTAAAGAGAAGGAACAAACAATAGAGCACTTCCTTATATGTACACTGCGCTGGTGACAGAGACCATTTCCCCAAATGGTCAAAAAACTGAAGCAACTCTCCTGCGGTTTTTTGAAAGAGAACTGCTTTAAAAGCACACATCCCACTGCGATCCAAATGAAGCTGAAGCTTACAGTGACACCTACAAGCCTTCCCAGTATTTTCACCAGCAACTTACACCATTTACTTAGTTTACAATAATATTTTCACAGTACAGCTGTTTGCAACACAGCAACTCTGACTTGGCTGAACTGCACTGAAAAAAACTTTGTGCCAAACTACATATTCACACTTAAACATTCTCATTGTGAACGCTGGTTGCTTGCAATTTAGAGACTCAATGCAAACACAGGAAGGGGAATTCGAGGGCCATAACCCACTCCTCTTATTTGATCACTGCACAAAGCCTGTGACCATTGCTGACACCTGAACACAGCCCTTTGCTCCACATTGCTAACACCAAAAAAGGAGACAAGAGGAAGCAAAGCTAAACACCAGCTCTCTTAGGTCAGCCCCAGCCTGGTTAGCTGCAGAGATGAGGGCACCCATAGGGGGTATCAGAGCAGCATAGACAGCTCGGAACTGTATGTGTTGAATCTGAGCTGGTTCCCCAGAAGCAGTTTGGGCTCAGGTGCCAGATGCCCACGCTGCACAGCCAGCCCTGCCTCGAGCACACACCTGAGGCCCTTTGCTATTTCACTACACATTCCTGGAGGAATAACGATGAAACACTCTTCATTCACTTCTCTACCACTGGTCTGCTTATCTAATCCCAGCAAACTGTAATACTGAGCAACTGCCCTTTGGCATGGCCATGTAGCACTATCAGAATTTCTTCCTGCAGTTGTCAAAGGCTACTGCTATTTAAAGATTGGCAGATGCGAGCATGTTAGACTCTCATACATTTGAGTATTGGGGGCATGAGGGAGCTGCAGTTATGTATTCTTTTGATCGTGTCACTGTGATCACTGCAAAATTTTAATTCCATTACTCAGTAATTTATGATGCAAAAAATAACTCTAATGTCTGCTCATATTTGCAGGGACAAGCTGAAGTAGCCAAAGTGTCAATCTCAGGCCCAAGAACTGAGGACAACGGATCCCACTGCCCGCAGAGCATCTTGTTCGGCCAAAGTGAACAGCGCTGGCTCCGAACACAGCCAGGCTGTCTGCTTTCCTGGCCAGACATTTTCGGGAGCAAGCCCCTCACAGCTTGGCTGGTGCAGTCAAGTGAAATCAGAACTGCTGCAAGAAGAGGAGGGAAAAGTCATCACATTGCTTCATTTGAAGCCAGTGATTTCTGCATCTCTCTGGAGCGAATCCGCGAGAGCAGCCCCAGCAGCAGCGCGGGGGGAACAATACCTTATTTTCTGGGGGACTTATGTAAGGCAGAGCCAGTCACGTGGGCAGAGGGCAGCAAAGAAAGGGCATTATTCACAGCCCAGCATGGATGAACCCAGTTTAACACATGCACTTGGAAAACACTGTTCTCTCTGTTCAGTAATATTATTTCACATTCCACTCGTTTTGATAACCTTTTCCTTCTCCATCTACTCCACTAGCTGCCTGGACAGCCAACTAATGCCTTCTCCAGAGATTAGCCAACACATAGCTGCAGCAGATTTTTTGTCTTTCAAGATGCCACTGAGCCTCATTTTGCAAGAAGTAATTTACAACTACAAATTTACAAGAAAAACACTAGAGAAATTTAGAGGGAATTTCCTCTGCTCCACTTTACAGGGAAAGAACACAAAAGAAAGGACTGCTTCCCAGAACGTACCTACATTCATCAGATACATCACCTTCCACTCTGACCAGAAAAGGTTAGCATTAGAACTGAATTCCAGCCCCCTATTTCAAATAGCAAGCCATGCCTCTGTATCCCTTTAACCTGACCTCAGCTTTGAAAAAAATCTAGGCTAAGTCCTAATTTTATCTGTGAAATAATGTAGTTTAAAATCACTTTATACAGATAAAGCAGAGATGATCCTCCTCTGTCAGGAAAGCCTGCATGTGGCCTTACATCTCTGACAGCCCTCTGCGCACACTGATCTGTAAAGTGCCCTGGCAAATCCAGAAGGTGACAGATAATCAAATCTGCAGGCTGAATTTTCAACTAACAGCCAAGCAGCAAATGACAAGACCACAGCTATTTGTTCCTTTTGATGTTCAGTAACACTCTGAAAAACATCCTGAGCTGCTTCTTCATTTACTGTCCTCAATTCTAATAGCAACCTTGATGCTATCTGCTGCTCAACTTCCGTGATGCTCAGCACACTAGAAACTTTTTAAGATCCCATAGATGCAGAGATAATTTCTATTTGATAACTTCCGAAGATCGAATTAACTGAGAACAGAATGAAGCAGACTTCTTAAAGAGCAAAATCTACTTTTTTTATAGGGTAAATCTTAGACTATAACAGATTGTTTGCCTGTAATTTAGTTTCACTTCCCATTCCTGCGACAAAATATTTGATACGTATAAACATGTAAACTTCAATTTTATTTTTTTTTTTAAAGAAACAATCCTGTTCAATATTCTATTCTGTGCATCAAACTTTTCAGTGAAGACAAGACTACCTTTACACATTGTCTCGTGGTGTTTGTGGTCTACATTACTCCATTCTTTGCGCAGATGTGTAACACCAAAAAGAGAAGTAATTTAAACACACATCACTTGATTGGAACATTTAAATTTCAAGCATCCTTCTGCACATCCAATTTTGAATCAAACTAAAGAAGGAAAATATTTCAAGAATTTCAAGATGGATATGCTAAAACATAAAGGTATGTTTAAAGTTAAGCATCAGTTCAGAAGTTCTCCATAACATGCAAAGGTGTCCTGTTGTAAATCTAGGGCCACAAACAACAATCCTGGTAGTAGGTCACTGCAGTCAATGACATCAGGACATTTTTGTCCTGTTGCTCAACAAGGCAGGAAGTTTAGTTCTACCAGGCTCTCACAGCAACTGACAAGTTTGGGTAACTGCAAGCACTCACTTGCAGGGAGCCCTCACAAGCTTTTGGCTGTTAAAAAATCTCAGGTGTTAATTTATTTAGAGCCACACTAGCTATGTTAAATTCTGATAGCAACTTAGTGAAGAAATTTGACTGCTTGCATTTCTAATTTTTCATGCAAACACGGGTCCCTGCAGAGATCTTCCTATTTTTAATTAACCCATGGACCGAGGCATTAAGCCTCAAAGGTTTACACTTACCAGCAGGACCGAGGAATTGAACCTATCATATCTATTTCTACAGACAGTCTCTCTGCTCTCTGCCTTACCTTTTCAACATCGGCTTTTGTAACATTGATATCAGCATCCATTTTCTCAAAATATTGCTGTGCTCGGTCAGCTTCTTTGCAATCGCGTTCAAAGCGCCTTTTACTCTGGAAAGGAAAAACAGCATCTTTCACTATGGGAAAGAAACACAATTTCAAAATCTACTTAAAAATCAATAACTGACCCTAAACTGATCTGCTGTAACAATTTTTAGGAAATTCTAGGACTAGCTTGTTTACATTGAAATACATTTTTGTATTAAAGAACTCAAATACATTTTTGTTTCATTGTTCAGACTACTTCTTTCTACCAACATCACTGCTATATCAGTATTTTTCCCAATTACCACTTCTTCTGCTCTGGTTTACCAAGTCACTTCTTTCCAATACTTAAATTCCTCATTTTTGTAATACACAAGAGAATTTTCTAAGATGCGTTCACTTGCAAGTAGGACTTTCAGTTACTAACATCCTCTTTCCTTATCCTCTTCCCCACCTACAGTTTCTCACCCGTTCACGTGATGGATGCTGAGGCCCAAATTTCAGTGTATTTACTTCTGAGAAACAGCACCTTACTCAGGAAATGGTTGTATTTGATTTATTTATGCAGGACGGAGCTATTCAGCTTACAGAGGAATATCTGAATGGAATCCTAAAGGATTCTGCATTGAGCAACACTTAGTACCCAATTATATCCAATGAAATTCTGCTTGTGATAGACTGATCCCATGGAAAGCCAAAAGCACTATTTAAAAAGACTTTCTCATGTCTACCACCATGATGGCAAAGTTTTAAAAATCACATTTCTATAGCTTACCCTTTGTTTTCTAAATATAAAGCATGAAAAGATCTCTATAAAAACAGCACAAAAATGACTTAAATATCACAAGTGAGGAAATTTCCACTTACAGCTTCAAGTTGTTTCCAGCAAGTTTCAATATGCTGTTGTGCCTTTCTGCCATCGTGGAAGTGCTGTTTAGAAAAAGAAAAAAGGAAATATTTTGAACAACAAAGGAACAAATTGGCAATTATGGTCAAGGAGCTCTCTTCTAGAGATAACGAGCAGAATATCATTTTCCAGAATAAAACAGAAATGATTCTGACAGTTGTGTTCTGCAGCTCTGGTAGATGGAGCAGGTGTACGATGACTCTCTAATGTCTCAGCAGGCAGCAGATGTGTATTTGCATCAATTATAGTGGTTAGTTAGTCTAAGTCTAATTAATTCCTTTAGCAATTCCACCTTGTATTATTCACTGTATCGCGTAATTATTGGTTTCCCACACTATGAAATCTGAAGCACTTTTAGCTGAATGGGATCCCTTTGGTGACTGACTGTAAATTCAAATTTCTCTCTGCGTGGAATTTACCAAGATGCCCTTCATTAGCACATTCTAACAACGGGTGTTTGTCCTGACTTTCATTCAGACTCAGAAAAACCTTGTCTTCCCACTTTCTGAGTATTTGTGAAGCCAACTGTTTATTTCTCTTGAGAGGTATTCAGGATTTTGGGCCCCTCCAGAAACCATTCTCTCCCATACATCGTGTGCACACAACGGTGTTTCAGAAGTTCCGCAGTAGGAGATGTCAGCTACGTGCTAAGCGACAAGGAACATCTCCTGACATGCCTTTTGGAGCAAGACTCTTAATTACATTAATTACAGTCAGTTTAAATAACAGTTCTTAGCCCTTACACAATGCTCTTCATCAGAGAATCTAATACGCTTTAGATATTCCTCCCTCCACCTTCACATGCTTCACTTTTCCTCAGGGTAAGCAATTTGTTGGAGCCCATTGCTTAACCCAATGACACAGCTGCAAACAGGGACCAAGAACCTGAACAGCTGACTGCCAGAACAGGCTGCTCTCCTTACAGAACACCTTGCAAAATAAATAATACCGCAATCTACTAATAGGAATAGAGAAGCCTTTCCACTGTGTTATTTACTGGAAAGCTGAATGTTTTACTCAAATATAGACAAGGTTTCACAGAGCAAACTCCAGAAATAAAGGTCTGGTATTGCCAGTGAATCCCTGCATCTGTCACACACTGCCTGGCCCGTGCAGAATGAGATGTTAGAGGCATCTGAAGCAACACAGCATCAATGTGTCAGGTTAAAAAAGGTCCAACTTCAGAATCGCAGCCTGCCACAAACCAAAGTGCTTGCAGGCAGATTCTTTTTAACTGGCCACTACTTGACCTTCTGCATTTTCCACTCCAGCAGCCGGTTGCTTCCTCTGTCAGAGCAGTAGGTTTCTGGAGCAAACATGCTAGCGGCGTCTCCTTGCTGCCTTTCAGCCTCCACCAGACAAGCCAGCCCCAATGCACGAGAAGTGAAAAGCCCCAGAACTGCAATTCTCTCTCACCGTGTCCAGTAGACTTCTACTGCCTCCAAATCACAACATCCCTCCATTTGTTTGCAAGAACAGACAAGCAATGCACTGCCCCACACACTCCACGTACTGTTATGTGTAGTCCCAAACCCCCACTGTGAAGGAGGGGTGCATAGCTACAAGATGAACATAGCTTTAACTTTTGGATGGTGCCCACCTCTACGTAAACATTCCTGAAGCAAAGATGCACAATGTCAGTAATGCTTTAATTGTGGGCACGTGCACTGCTTGGGATTGACCACAGCACTGTCACCTCTCGTGACCAGCGAGTGTGAAGCAGCAGCCACAAAGGCAGCGCCAGCTGAGAGGCTGGGACAGCCCCAATTTGCCATCAACTCTGTCAGTACCTGGGGAGCTCAGATCATACAGGGCTTCCCCAAAAGCTCGGTCACCACACTGTGACATTTAAACACAAATGCAACTGTGAAACTGCTGGGTGGTGGGGGAAGATCCCAAGTGGATTTCGGTTCCTTTTGTACATTCCCGTTTCCTTTAAACATCGTGTGTGGCTGAGATGCTGCATCTTCCTTGCTAGGGGGATTTGAAATGTTCCTAATTTCAGGCTTGCTGTAATAATTAAGAGTTGAAGAAAACTGCTCCAAGGAGCAACTGCAACGTAACACCCCATTTTTAAACATTTTGCTAATAAGCAAGGATTATGTGGAAAGTTTTAACAGCGACACCAATAAATCACTTGGCACTTCCTGCCTGCAGCCTCCCCCATCCCCTGTTTGCGTGCTTCTCTCCTTCACCTCTGACTTTGCTGGACCAAAGGGACTGGAGCTGGGAACAGCTGGCCTGCTTGCAACCCAACACTGTCCCTGACCATAAACCTTAGGGAAGCAACACGCCAGGTTACAGTAACAGAACACAGCTGTAGATAGGGGCTGAAGGACGAACGTGAAGTCAAAAGCATATCAGGTAACAAAACTACCTTCAGCTCATGTTCTTAACCCACTTTGTTGTTAATCAACAGTGTAATTTGAATTTTTGCAGGAGCCATCCATCTTCTTTCCAGATTTCCCTTCTCTGTAAATTAACTGCAGGCTGGCCGAAGGCCATACGAGAGGAGCAGTAAGCTGGGCAGGAAGGCCACATGCTGTTTTTCTCTGCATTTTTGAAAAGCTCTTTCACAGGAGTGAGATACAAAATGGTCCTTTCTGAGGACTACTAAATAGTGAAAGCACTGAACTGATGTTGCTTGACAGTCTGATGTATACAGGTGCACCACATTTTGTAGATTTCACCTGAACATAGTTTTGTTTTTTTTGTTCAACCATTTTCTCTATGTAACTCCCAAGCCTTGTTGCACTGACACATACATATCCTTGTTGGAGAGAGAGAGCTATACATGACAAAAAATATAATGTGTACTGAAAGCACTTCTGCTTTTGCAAATCTTTTACACTCAAAGCACAACAGTCTTCCAACAATTAACTTTTATTTGACATGGTAGCATCCAGTACCTTTCAGCTACCTACGTGTCTTCACCATCCCCATTTTACAGTTAAAAAAAATTGTGACTATGGTTAAGAGCTCTGCTCAGAGTCATACAGGAAGTCTGCAGCTTCCTCAAACCCTGCACTATCTTCAACTTCCGCAAACCCATTTCCTTTTACATACTTTAAAATCTTCTGATGCAGCAGATGCCTTTTAGCTGTTTTGTTGGGTTTTTTTTTTTTAATTTAGTAAAAATAACTAAGATCAATTCCTCCTTGATATGGTTTCAAGATGCACGTTCTAATTTAAAGATTTTCCTTCTCTCCTACTCAAATGAAACAATAATTTGTTATTCTACACATAGTGACTCAGCAAATAGGAACCTGACAAATGATTCAGCAAATCGTATGGAAAAAGACCATCCCTAATTAGTCACACACATTTCAGTGATGAATTTAGAACCGTTGATACAATACAGCTTCTTCTTCTTCCTCCAGATTGAACGGCCAAACTAATACACCCTAATCAGGCTTTCCATTTCACAGCTCCCAGATGACAAGCAAGATACCAAGGTAATGAATCACGCTTGCAGCACGCCAGTCAGATATCGGCAGCAGTGGGGCTGCCTGCTTGAGTGCCACGATGCCCTCCAGACTCCCTTCTGCTATACTCACAGCACTGGAAGCACACAGGAAAGAGCAGTTCCAGAGGAAAAAAAATCTGATCTTAACTATGTGGCAGGTTTAACAAAATCAGTGCAACAGGTTACAAACCGCAACAGAAGAATATTAAGGGAACATGTAGCAAGAAGAATGTTCTACACCCTTCACTCACACAAAAACCTGACACAAGCAGGCAAACTATGAATAAAATACCACAGTGAAAAGCTTGGTTTTGACAGCATTCATTACTCTATTTCCCTGAATCGCCTTTTATTCTATACTTAGAGACTTAGACTAGCAATCATAATGCCAACTTCAAGATTTTCCTGAGAACTACTTTATCCAACAGGAGACCTACTAAATACCTTAAAACACAGCAGCACCAGTCAAAACTGGGCCATACTGGACAAGTGTCCTTTCTTCTTATGCAATCAAGCACAGTGCCTTTAGGATGCTGCAGGGTGCCCTGAGCAATGCACAACCAGCCACCTTTTGCCAGACATCTCCGTCCACAATGATGCATCCAGGGTGACAGCTGGTCATCTAGGTTTTAGGTGATCTTATGAGTTGCTAAGATTTGAGAGCTCTTCAGCATACCAAAGCAAACCAAGTTGTTGATATGAAGACCGTGGATTAGATCAACTTTTTAGAAGTATTCACTGCAGTCTAAAAACTTCTAGCTCAAGGAATACTTTGGTACAGTAAAGGAAGCAGAGTTTTAGTAAGAGCAGGAAATCAATGCAAAGACACACTGTATGCTGAGCTTTCTCATCTCTAAACCAAGGCATACCAGTCCGAGTGCTCTCTTCGTCACCGTGCTGTATTTGTAACAGCTGTGGAGAAATCCTGGCTGCTGTGCAATCAAAGACAAAACTCTCATTGACTTGTGTTAGGCTCAGATTTCATCCACGCTGATCAGAACCCTGGGAGCAGCCAGTGAGTCACCTACAATACAGGGCTTGTTACTGCCAACCCCATTACAATAAGTAGCAGGGCGAGATTTTGGCAAAGCTTTATCGGTACCCAAAAGGGTTTACGTGGCCATACGACTCTCAGAGCAGACACAAAAAGCTTGGTAGATGACCACTTACCTTCTTTGTGACCCTTTCAGAGCATCGTAAGGAAAGCAAGATGTAGTTAGAAGTATCTTCCGTAGAACAGCACAATCCAGTAATTTTGCTGCGCAACTCCTGAGCAATTTTAAATGAAAGGAGTGCCTCAGCCACTCAGAACAGCAGCAGGGCAGTGGGGCTGCTTGTGCTGTACCAAAACCCAACCATGTGAAATAATTTACTCATGAAAGGCTTAAAAAAATTTTTTAAGTCTTGTTTTTCTTACGGAAGTAAACAGCAATTGTTTGCATGGTTAAATTTAAGACCTGCACATCACAGTCTGTTTAAATGATAAAAACATAGATCACACATATAAATAATACAAAAATATAGTCAGAAAAGCTATTCTAGTTAGTTTATATGCCTAGCACATGGTTTATTTGACAACATCCTATTTAAGAGATACAGTACCAGGCCACTTCATTTTCTTGTTTTCCATGTTCAAACTAGATCCATGCAAAACACAGTCACCTTTGACTTTTTGTAACTGGCACCCTCAGCTCCTACTGATAGGCAACATCAAGTCAGTCCTAGCAATGTGGCACTTCCTTTTCTCAGTCATACTATCTACATTTTTTAACAAATGATTCCTAAAATAATGACCATTGACAAAAGCATAAATAGAGACGGAAGTTAGACAACATTATTTTTTCCTCAATTTTCCCAGCTTAATTTGCAAAAAGCCTTGACAAACGCTTTTCCCTTCCTGACAGCAAAGACAGGAAACAGCCTCCTGAGAATTTTTGTTTCCAAGAATAACAACATGCTCTTGAGGTCTTATCACTCTCATTTGTGATAATAGCAGCACAGGACAGTCCTGTGAAGGGTGACATGAAATACACACCCATCTCTGCACGTTCACCACTGCTACTTCTTAGCATTGCGGCATAAAACCGTTCTCCCATGCAACCTTCAGAGTGATCACTACTCACCTCAACACGTAGCTATTCTGAAACAGGTTTGAATGGCTATCTAAACAAAGCTGATGTTAATTCAGCTGGAATTGTCTCTGGGAGTGGTGCATGCCAAGGGAATCACAGACCCCTAAGACCTACATTTCTCAGGCTCCAAAGACTACACCAGCTGCACAAGACAAACAGAATGAGCTGATCATGCCTACTTGGACATGTGAACAGGGACAATAATGGCAGAAGGAGCATAAAGCTAGAAGACACCGACAGCAACATCTATGGTAACTTGCAGTTCTGTGCTCCATAGTCATAGAGCCCTCCTTACACTGCAGTCTGGCTGGGCTCACAGTGCAGAGCTGGGTACGTCCTAAGAATCTCCCATCAATGCCCAGGGTTTTCTTTTTGTTCATAAACAGCTCCTGCAAGCTTCTGCGTGGCAATATAACTACTTATTCATTTTTAAATTTTATACCCTATTTAAACTAAATACCCCTACCTCCAAATCACTGGGGCCATAAACTGTGTGTGGGTAAGTGACAGAAGAAGAGCTGGGGAAAGCGCAGGTTGACTGCAATCAGCCCAAAGTTTGAAGTATGGCAAAGCATTTCCACTCTACACATCTTTTCCCCTTCCTACTGTGTGCTTTGCCTACTTAGTTTGTAACTTCTGGAAGGCAGCAATGTCCCTCTGTACCTCTGCAGCACAAAGCACAGCTGTGCTCCCAACACAGGCCTTGAGGCACATCCACAGCACAAAATGGAAAACCCATTGTGCACATGCATGGCTGTATTCTGCCATCCTGTCTCATGCTTGCACGGGGCAACACTCCATGAGAAATCCTGTTGAAAACCACAGGACTATTTGCAGAACAGGGCACTATTCAGAATGAACGAATGTGGCAGAATTCCCCCAATTATTTACTTTTCATCAACACCTGAAAGTCTACAAGAAACAGAAAGCCCTCTGACACGTACACCCCCAGTATGAATACACACAGGGAGGGTGCACATGCTCCACCACGAAGAACCAGACCATTTTTGCCCTTGCAGTACCCATAAGGATGCATTCATTCCCTGCTCTGCTTCTATCCTGACACAAAATGGAACATATTGACATCAGGCAAATTCTCTCTCAACCACAGAGTCCCAGTGCTGCACCAGTCCAGCCTGCAGCAGAGCCCTTGGCTTGTACTTGACTTTTATGCTTGATTGTATGGAGCCAGCCAATCCCCGAGGGGAGGTGGAGGCAGAGGTGAAAGCAGGAGTAGTAACAAGACAGATAGTTCATGACTCCCAAATACATTTTTAGCAAAGCTGATGTGAGAGCAGTGGCTACCTAGAGACACAGAGCAGCTGCTGCCAGAGGGGACCCTGAGTCAGACCCCTCTAGTGAACAGAGATCTGAAATCAGAATAGTCCCAGGAATGAATGTATGAGTTCCTATCCAGACAAATCACAGCACTGAGGGCCTGCCTCAGCCATAGTTGAGAAAATACCTAAATCATTTCTCTTGAGAAGCTCAGAACTGACATTTCAAGCTTGGAAGCAGCCATCAAGATCCTTGCTGAAGAGGAGAATTACTTACATGAAAATGAGGATACAATAAGATCAAGAGCCTCCAAGAAGAAGTGAAGAGAGGAACTGTCCTGTAAGAGTTTCACTTCACTGAACAGCTGGGAAGAACTGAAACACTGAGTTCTCTTACATACCAATGCTGTATGTGAAAAGCAAGCAGGGTGCATGTGTAACTCCAGAGACTGCAGTGGCAAACAGCCCACCTGGTGCGGCGTTAAGGTCAGCAGGAGCTATCTGATGGGAGGGAAACGCACAGCAAGATACAGCTGGGCATGCTGATTGACCTTGCTCCATTTTGCAGATACTTAGACACTCGAATGACTCAAGCCAAATGACACAAGACTCCAGTAAAGAATGTGAGTCTCCCAATTCCTACCTGTGGCCCCAGTCTCAGGAACAGTCACCTTTTCCTACAGCTTATAGTAACTCCTGACCTAACAGCTGATCACATATCAAGCAGTGAACAGAAGAACTCTTCCAGCAACCCTTCTGGAAACTCCAAACCATTCATCAATTCATATCACAAGAGGTTTTGTCAGAGCATCAGACTTCTGTGAAATTTACACAACAATCACCTTACCCTGCAGATCCCAGCATGATTGATGCCTTTGTGTTTTATGGTATGAAATGAGAGACACTATGTATGAACAATGCCTGAAGGCAGAAGCAATTTCCCTTTCTACACCACTTGCTCACAAATGAAAAGTCCAAAGGAATCAGACAAGGATTCATAACTCATAGCTTATACTCATGTTACAAGAAGAAAACAAGTAACTATGACTGACAACTGTCTTCTGCTAGAAGCTAAGATTTATCACCCACAGCAGGTGGGTGTCACATCCTTTTTGCTGCTCCTACTCTGTATCACCGGACTGATATTAAAATAATTTGCTTGTCATTCACCCCACTTACTATAAAACTCTACAAACAAAACAAAAAAGCAGTACAATTACTGTTAACATTCTTCATAAGATACCAAGCCCCTCATTATTATACTTCAAATGTGTAATAGATATTCCAATCACCTTATAAATCCCTATAACACAAAAATCAGGTAAAAAAAAATGAGAATTGACGAGCAAAGCATTTTGTAGAATGTTTTCTGGGCTTTGCATGTTGTACAGAGTTCACACAGGATATAAGGTCATAAAATGGCTGAGATAACTTTCCCAACCCAGCTATAGGCAAAATACACTTCCATGCTGCTGGCCAAATACGTCCCTGGAAGATCACACACCATTCTGCAAATGAGAGGTTGGTCTGTATATTCCATTCCTCTGTTGACACTTATTCTCACACTACACTTAGGAAAACATGGTAATTCTCAGGACTCTGGTCTTGCAAAGCACTTTTACACATCCTCAACATTTAGTTGAGCAATTTGTAGATGCTTAAGTTTTTGCTGGACTAGCAAGAGTACTCTGCACTTTCCATAAGTATAGAAACAATAGTTGGGCTACTGTTTGCAAATGAAATATGTGGCCTGATGCTCCTTTGCCTTGTTGCAATTTGCTTAATGATTTTATATCTGGTTTATGAGTATCTTGAACAATAATGCTTAGAAACAGTATTTTACGCCCACTCATTCCAGGGATAAGAGTTCAAGGTAGGGAAAAAACCATCACATCTCATTGATATGCCTCTTGGAGTTGGTGACATGCAAATTAATCAGCTTTGAACACTTACTGCAGCAGGCACACAGGCTCCTGGACTATTATTTAAAATAGAGTCCTTACAAACTCCTAATTTCAGCAGTCTTTAAAGGCAAGAGGTTGGAGGAAAAAGAACTTCTCAACATCAGAAAAACAAAGCAGACACCATAGTTGTAATTAGAAGACTTTTTTGAGAAAATTTTGTTGACCAGATCTGGTTGAGAAGCAGGAAAACGTGCATCAACTTCCTATTAATTCTTTCAATCCGTTTAGGAATAAAGCTTCTCTGTTTATTTCATGCTTTACATGGTGCTGCTAGACTCTTCCCTAAGCAAGCTTCTGGCTAACAGAGCCTTAAGCACAGATGGGTCTCTGCCCTCATTCAGCAGGCGTTCTCCTTAAGGCGTAGCTGTCTGATTTGATAACATTTGATTCAAATGGTTCAGTGACTCGGCCAGGGCACGTAACCCACTTTTTTAATGCTTGGTTCATTAACAAAGCTTCTGTTTATTAACTGCATGTTAATTTTGCTTAACATTGAACTTTGCTACCGCTAATTAGCTGTATTACGTAGCAATTAATTGTGAATAATAAAAAATGTTCAATTACCGATTTCCTCTCTTGTTTCAGCTCCTGCACATAGCGTGTTAACTCTCCAATGATAAGAGAGGTCATGTTCTCTGAAATGACCTCATGCTGTCCGGCATAGTCATTCATTTCATTTAAAGTGGCTAGGAAGGCTCTAGTTGATGTGTACCTGCAGAGGACAAAAACGCATTTTGCTTTTAGTCCCTTTGTTCTCAGAAAGACACACTGAAAAGGGAGGTTGCATCCTCCTTAAGCATTTACTATTGCTGCATGAGACTAAACACGGATTAGCATAGATTCACTTGAAAGAATTTCTTAAAAGAAAGCCTATCCCAAACACTGACAGATGTCTGATAAATTAATCTTGATTTAGACAGTTTCACATCGGCTCTTAAAATACAATACTTTCAGAGTGCCAGGTGTTTTATCAGCACAGTTCTGGGATTTCATTACTCTAATCTCTACACACCAAACATTTTCTAATTACACTTTCAAGTCTGACGCTTCACAGCACAGAGTCAGTGTACCCTACCTGACAAAATGCCATCTAAACAACCAGCCTTTCACCAGCATAGTGCAGAAAAGAAAATTTTTTTCAAGTGCTAGGCTGGATTTAGGTTAGCTATAATTTCAAAAAGATAATGAGTTTACCAACCAGGTGGTAATTGGAAACCTATATGCATTATTATCCAAACCTTCCATTGCAAAGGTTTATTTTTTCATATTAGATAATCTCCAGTACAACATTCCATGTATTATTTAAAGGAAGAAATGAACATCTGGGCACACAATTTCAGAAACAGATTATGTCACTGGCCTATTCAGCAGTGAGCCAACAGAGCTGCATTTAATTCCTCTGCTTCTGCTGGTCAGCTGGAAGACAGCTGCTCTGAAGCACTACACTTGTACATATCAGAAAAACTATTGACATTAAATGGTAGTAGTCTGCAATAACATCATCACCTTTAGGTGAAAACTCAAAGTAAAGGGGAGAGATTTAGAGAACATGAAGAGGAGCGGTGTGAGTGGGAAGAAAAGGCATTAGAGAAAAAAAAAGAAAGAAAAAATATAAGAAAAGAGACCCAAACCAACATAAACAACTACACTCACAGAAAAGCTGTGTTGCCTCAAGGGATATCCCAGCTGCAGAAGACAAGGGATCAAAGACAGAACTACAGACTGACAGTAAGCTTGGAAATGCATCTTTAGAGAGTTTATCTCAATGCAGCATCCCAGGCACCCAAAGGTTACCTGACAAACCCCCAGATGTTATTTAGAGACAGGGGGCAACATGCTGAGGTGAACACTCCATTTAAAAGGGCAAAGGATACACAGAATCTTCTGTGTCACATCACATGAGTCATTTAGCTCCACTATCCTTTTCCAACAAAGGAAGATGTGTCAAAAATACCCAAACAACTAGAAGCAAACTCAAAATACTTATTTATGGTATAGGTACCCAAAGGCATATTTCTTTCTAAACCCAAGAACAGATCAAAACGTCAAGTGTGTTGTTAATACGAGCTTCCTTGTGTAAATATCAATGTTTCAGGAAACAATGGCATCAATAACTGATTCCCACACAATGTTACTAAAAATAAATCAAGAAGAAAATGAAAAGGCTGTTATCTTGGTTAATATGAAGGACTAGAGTACTAAACAGCTGCTGGGAAGGGGGGTCCTGACCCAAAAATCTGAATTAGTATAATGATAGAGTTGGACTTGAATCCAAACTCATTTGAAATGTTTCAGATTTCAAGGTCAAGGGTTCAAGTCTGCTGCCAGGCTTTAAGAAAGCAGAGCAGTCTCCTGCAATAAGGCTGCAGGGTCAGAGTGTTCTATAGTGCCTTCGTTGAAAGCTGATGCATTACAAAACATTGAAGTTGAGTAACTTTAGAAAAAGTCAGAATGCTCTAAGTAAAAGGTTACAGCTCCAGCTTACAGACTGTCCACTGGAAAGCTTCTCTAAAAAGTTCTCTTTAAATTAAATCTTTGATCTCATCAAGGAAAGGAATGTTTTTAATGACATGGTTTATTATCATCCATAAAGGCGTGCTTTGACACTGCAGTCACTTTCTGCTAATGCTGCATTAGTCCCCTGCCACCAGGGAGATCATTTGAATCCCTAAACCAAGTGCGGGTAGCTGAGGTGATGCATCATCCTTCAACAGCAGCCAGTCTCATGCTGATCAGTTCCAGGCTACTACCTGGACAAACTACATCTCCTACTCCTCAAAAGCCACTGATTTCTCCTGTGGTGACATAATATGACCCCTTTAGTAACATACTGATCTGCCTTGTCAGTCCATTTGGGTAATTCGGTACTCATACAGACTGCTCAAGTTTCATGCTAAAATTAACAACCGCTTCTGTTCCTGCTGAAACTAATTAGAGTTTGGTCGTTCACTTCAAAGAACCAGGATCAAGTAGTCTGGCTTGAAGATTTTAAGGTACATTAAAAAAAAACACACAGAAGGAAAAACAAACAAACAAAAAAAAAAAGCACGAGAAAAACAACAATACCTAGAACATTTGAAGGGAATTGAATAGTTACAGACCAAACTCAAACTTCTACTCCTTCACAGCTACCATTTAAGCCTGCTTCTGCAGCTGTGATCTCTGTATTCCTTCACTTGGCTAGCCAAACCCCAGCAGGTGACCCACCCTTCTCCCCCTTTCTCTATCAACACACACTCAATGCAACAGTTGACCATGAACATACCTGTACTCTTCCTCTTCTTTGGAGTTCTTTTTCGGTTGATATTTCTTTGAAAGATTCCTAAAATTAAAAACAAATAAAATTAAAAATCCCCTTTAAACTAAGTGGATAATCTTTGCATGCACACCCGTACACAAACAGCGGCACTTCAGTTTTTATTTGCATTGGCTTGGTATCTGCCTTGTCAGAAGAATGTTTGTGTTGTAGTACCACCCGAAGAAGGGGTCCCACTGTGCTTCAGTCTGCAAAACTGCAGTAAGTCAACAAGGACTGAACATGGGAAGATCAAAAATTCAAGTCATGGAGTCAATACACCTGAATTCTGGTTCTGCTGATACATAAGTCTCCTTCTCTTGAAAGGAGAGCACTTTTTAGAGTCCTTTTTCTGATCCTTAGACACACAGACAGGCTGTAAGAAGTCCACCCAGTAGAAGGTGCTGTTCCACGCACACAGGCAGCCAGCTCAGTGCAGTGCCACTTGCTGCAGGAGGTGACACTCATGAGGAAGCAAGTTTGCTCATCTTTTGCAGGATGCTTCCGTGGAAGAGAAACAATATTAGTAAAGCCATGGGAAGCTGCACAGGGATGATAGAAAGGGGATCACTCTGTGATCATTAACTCATGTTGGCAGAAATGTGAAATTTGATTATCCCAATTAGCACAGACAATTGCATCTCATTACTACATATCCAACTAATGATTTCATTTTAAATTATTGATATGCTTTTCCAGTGATTGCATCTTGGATATGGAACTTGAACATCACTGGGTTAGCACATCTGACTTACAACTTTTTCAGCAAACTGGCCAGCAGGAAATCAAAGCTTTAATGAATGTGTGCTGTCCACCACTCAGCACACCTTGCTGATGCTCCAAGCTCAGAATTATGAAGCTATTTGGTCTGTAGCACAATATAACACTGCTCATCTTTTAAACAATGCAAACCTGAGAGCTAACAAATCTTACCTAACAGTTAAGACATTTTTAGTGCTGCAGTATTGGGATCTCCCACACCCTAAACTCAGCCTTCCTATATGCCTTCCTGCAGCCTCTGTTTTCCTACAGTGAAATAGAAACTATTTGTTTTAACTTTACAGTTTGTTTTCATTGGTTCCAAATAACATTAAAGCAGCATTGACTGAATTGTTATCAGAGGGAACACAAAATTTCATTGGCTCACGTATGCCAAACTCTGTGGAGAACTCCCAGAACTGGAAAACAAAAACCAAAACAAACAAACAAAAAAACCCTGCTTTTTCAGGAATGTAACCCAATCCCTGTCGCATATTATTTTTACTGCTAACTGGGAGACAAGCAGGGCCTCTTGCCTCACATTTCTTACTCATATTGTTTTCCCTATGGAATTAAGCAGCATCTGCCCAAACAGAGGAGCAGCCAGAAGCCTGGCAGACTAGCATAGACACGTGTTCCTCAAAGTTTAAGCATCCCCCCTGGGAGGCCCCCAAATAAGCATCTCCATTCCAGTCTCTGCCTTCTCTGAAAAGAGGATGCCTTGGAACAGTGAGCTTTTTCTCAAGTTCTGCATACAGCAGTTTCAATTAAATATCAGCACAGCAAGTATTCTGCAAACTGCTCTGCATGATTACATCGTCTTATAACACTTCCCATCCAGCATAGAACTGCCTCCACCAGCCTGCTTAAAGAGGAAAGCAAAAAAACAAACACACACACATTGAACACTACACTGTAAGGCACACACACAAAATTTGAGTCTCCCTTCATTGTTAGTATTATGCTGCCAGTTAATTCTGACATACAAAACTATAGTCTTCTGAACCTCTGAAGGTACAGAAATGCTACTGGCTTAGGACAAAAAAAAAACTAGCAGAAAGTATGCTTTCACAGGAAAAGAATTTAGAAAATATGTAATAAGGATTAGCAACTAAGTTAAACATTTTATTGATACTTTATAATGCACGTAGAAGACAAACATTCTATTTATTTGGACTTAAATTACTTTTTTCTCCTCTTTTTTTCCCATGAAAAAAAGTATGCAGGATTTTTACCAAGATACAGAAAAAAACAGAAGTGATACTGAATCCAGAAGTGATACTGAATCCATTAAGAGCCAATATGTCTCCCACAAGCTGAAGTTAAGCACGCAATTATGCAGTGTTGTGACCAGAATACCAGTGCTTTCCAGGTTCAAGCTCATAAAGCAATGACACCTTCAAATCTAACAGTGATTAAAGCAGCAACGAACACATAAGAACACAGATCAGCAATAAAATAGCAATTCTGAAAAGATTCTCTGCTAGCCTATGCACCTGTCTTGGATTCATGTTTCTGTTTGCCTTTCACTCTGCATCGCTCTTCTGCCCTTCCAGCTTCTTTGCTCCCTTATTTCCACTTCTGACACCTTGTTCTTTCTCCCACCTCTATCATCCATCAGATGTTCTTTATTCTCAAAGTATCCTGGCATGTATAGCATTTTTCTTTGAATCCATCCCAAGCTGCCTGCCCATCTTCACATCAAGCTTTTGACACTTTGTGATACCTAGTTCTTGTGCAACGAGGTGGGCAGGAACTAGGAGAGGACAAGGGCACACCACTTTGTCACTGCCAGCACAGGGCCAACACGTCCAGCTGAAGCTCAAACAAAATGCAGCAACAAGCCAACACTTCACTGCAGTCTTTTTACACCAAAAGGATATGACACAAGAAGGAAAGGTTCACCACAAACTTGAGGAAATTTATTAAGAGCAGATGATTTTTTTTCTTTTAATACACAGAAATGTTTTATCTTAACATTTTGTCAGGTCTACACTTTTTTTCCCCTTTATACTTCAAACTCTCAGATGACTCCAAACAGCACTGTGTTTCAGAGCTTCCTAAGGATGAATGTATTTGTATTGTCTTTAAATCTTACCCATGGACAGAGGCACAAATGCAACTATGGGTGAGGAATTGAAATACAGAGAAGAAAGAAGTTGACTAAGTTTCTCTTCTCGAAGTCTGGGAAAGAATAAGAGTCAAAACTCAGGAGTTCAGAGCCTCTGAGTATCTTCGGCTGTGACCATTTCCCAGTCTCCTTAAACATTTTGTTTGTTCATTTGCTTTCATGATTATGCTCCTTACACCTAAAATTCATCATCCTGATAACTTCAGTGGATCAAGAGTGTAATTCTCTGTCAGTCAGACTTACTCACACAGGTACTGTGCTGGGGTTTCCCAGTCTACTCATACTGTCTTTCTTCCAGCTCACTTCGCCTCTGAAATTCAATCTCATCTCCATAGGATGTGAGCAATTTGTTCCTGCACAACTCATTTTCTATTTCCTGCTTGTCTACAGCAGAAACCCTGGGGAATCCTTGTGGCATTCCCCTGAGAAGACACACAACCATAAAGGCAGGGCTTTATCAAGTACCAGCTCCTAGTAAACAAAAGGCCATTGCTCATCTCAAAAACCATTCTAAAACAACCATCAAAAATTCTGGGTGTTTTTTTTTTTCTTTTAAACAGACACTGTGGTTTGGGTGTATACAGACCAAACAGAAGCACAGATCTCAATCCTCATAAATACCGACGAGATGGGGGGAGTTCTAAAGTGTATAACCATGCAGAAATGCAGAACAAAAGGTAAGGATTTACTGCAAGGGTTAGGAAACATTACTCCTACACTCCCCTCCCCAGTTAGTGTCCATTCCCTCCACCACTTCCTCTTTCTCTCCCTGGGCACTCCTGGCTGCCAGCTGCCTCACCCCACAGCCTCTCCCTGCTGCAGGGCTGTGTTGTACTCCCTGCTGACCCCTGTTCACTTCCCATTTTTTCTGTCTTTCTGGGAAAAACAGGTTAAAAGCTACCCATTGTGGGAGGGTTCGTCATCCCCCCTTCCCTCCCCCTTCTCCAATCACACTTAATCTGACCTCAAGGAATCTGTTTTCTGGGTCTGGTTCCCATACATGCCTGTCCTTACCCGCAACCTGAAGTTCAACCAGGATCTCTGCTCTGTTCAGGAGAAACAGCGCAAGAACTTTGGCAAGATTATAAAACTGTCAAAAAAGAAATCTTAGGCTGCAACCTGACTAATACACAGACTAAATTTCCATGTGTTGAGACTGACTTTCAGGCCTGCAGTTTCTCCAACATGGGTTTATGAGCCTCTCACACAGAAAGAAGCCCTAAACTTCACGCTGCAACAAATTACTATTGTTGTGCTGAATTCTTAAACCCTTCAGAATTTATGTGCAGTCATAGTTTCATGGAAAATATTACAATGCTATCCCCAAAGCCTAAGCTTTAACCATGAGCATATCATGAGTAAGCCCTAGTGAGCTACTCCACCACCTAAACAACCTCTCTTTAACAAAGCATATGATTTTTAGCAGAGGAGAACAGTATGTTAAATCAGATGTAGCTTTCCATTCTTTAAACTAAAACTATTCTCCATCTAAAAGCAATCATTATAAACTAAAATTACTACCACTGCAACATGAATTTACAGATGACTATAGGCACTGAACAGATGCAACTCAAAGTCCAGAACTTTGCATGGCAACTTACCTAAGCTGCTTTGCATAGCTGAGTTCAATCTCTGTTCTTTCTTTGACAAACTTGATGTATTTTTCCAGAACATCAATACCCCACTGCGTGTGTTTTTCTAAATTGTCAAACTGGTCCTGCAAGGAAAAAAAGAAAAAAAGAAGTTAGTCTCATTTAACATAGAGATAACCAAAAATAACGTCTGAAGTGCATATCACTTTTTTAATAGTGTTATTAATATTTTCCATTACCACAGTTAGACATTTTTGTAGAAGCACAGTTGGGTTTTTTTTGTTGTTGTTTTTCACACCAACAGAAATCTGTATTTTAACACGAGACCAATTCAGTAACAATCTTTACTCCTTTCTGAATCTCTTTCATGTCAGAAATCCTGGCAATTTCACCAAATACAGTTTTCTAATACAAAGTCATACTAAGACAAATAATAAGAAATGAATACTTTTCCCAGTATTTTATTTTATGCTGAAGAGTTCTTACAAGTTCTGTGAATCTGAGGTCTACATCTAAATAATAATTCTGAAAAAAGTCTGAAAAATAGATTTATACTCAAGATTTGACAGCGTTACGCTTTCAAAATATCATTTAGAGCAGCTAAAGCTTTCTACAGAACAGGATTTACTTCCCCCTACAGCCTCAGGATTTGTTCCAAAATAGAAGCCATGCTAACAAATGATGCCACAAAAAATTACATTAGCTATGTTTACAGTAAACCTTCTTGTCAATCTCCATTTCTATACAGATGCTACTTTGTTCTTCAAATATCTCTGCCCTCAAAAACACAGTCACACATGTTTTCAATAGAATCTTTTTCAATCAAAAACATTCCACAAGTCCGTTTGGGATTTGCAAATGCCAAGAGAAATTAAGGAACTCTAAATCCAAATTAATTATCCTAGCCAACTTATTATTATATAACAAATTAACCTAAAATTACCTTTTTCTATTTTTTTTTAAATTTAGTTACTTCAACTGCACTCCAATTCCACAGTCACCCATTCCATACAGCATTTCAAAAGCCAATGTTTCCACAACACTTAAACTACATTTTGAACAGTGATGTACTGCACGCTTATCCCTACAGAAATGAAATGTGAACGTGGTCTTTAATATCAGCATGAACTACTTGTCATCCAGCTCCACTACACATCACAGGGAAAGTAAAAAGTAGACTTTGTCTGTCTGTGGCACAGAGGTTAGATTTGTGAGGTTTTCCAAAAATATGCACACAAGGAGAGATTGGGGTCAGATGCTCAGCTGCCAGAATTAAAGCTTCTGACAGAGGGAATGCAGCTTTCTATGCACCAAAGATTTGGTCTTGAGATTTCCAGTTAGTAGGGCTATCACCCCATGTTATCAAACCAATATAAGCCCACTTCCTTAGATGCACGAAGTAACAAAGCTACTACAAAACCTAGCTTACAAATCTGTTGCTTTTAAGCAAATACCACTTGTTGCATTGCAGCATTTCTGGTTCTGGCAGTAAATTAGATCGCTATCAGGAAAGATTCTTCCAGCTCTGAGTAGAACGATTTCATGCAGAAGCTGCTAGTTGCCAACAAAACTGTCTGAACTGTATTTTGAAGGGAGGAAATCGGAGCTATGTTACAGGAGGAAAACTTGCAAAACTATCAAGAAAACTGTTAAAACAGCAGGTAACATGCATGGAGTTGGACACACAGACTTTGACTATCTGATATTTGCTCTGGTTTAGCATCAGATTCTATTTCAAAACAATTCAGCTAAACCACACCAAGCTTCAGTTTAAATTATGTCAGCTATAGTCAACTAATAAAGCACTGGGAGGGGGGAACAGCAAAAGGGCAATAGCATACACCTACAAAAACAGTAAAGGACTCCTAAGACTCATGCTCCAGGAGCCATAAAAAATGGGTGAGAGCAACTGAAAAAAAAAGAAATCAAACTATGCAGAATAAAACCCTGACTTCCGGCAAAATAAGTCACCCTTAAACCAAGGTAACATCATTCACTCAAAAAGAGGATGCATGTTTTCTGCAGAAAGGGAAGACATACTAAGCCAGCACAAATTTGCGTGTAGACAAACCCTTATTTCCAACAGACTGCACAGCTGGGGAGAGCACAGCGCTGGGGTAACGCAGAGCTCTGCTCGCTGCCACGCACCCCCTGCTCAGCTGCAGATACATGCAGCCTCTGAACCTCTGTGACTGTGCTGGTGTTGAGACAGTGCTGCAAATGTGGCCTTTTTAAGGTTTCTGCTCAAGAGGTCGTATAGCTATCCCACGCTCTGCTCTTCCACAATTTACATTGTTTAACATAAACACATGCACATAAAATAAATACCCCGCAAAGCAGTCCATCACCCCCGAGTTTACATACATTTGCATACACTCCCAACTTGGAAAAGGGAAGTCTCAGGCTGGGAAATCCATGCACTACTCCCTGTAAGCAAATTAAACCCCCCTTACCACGCAGATATATCATATATGAGCAGTAAGAATAACTGAGCATCTTGCTGTAACGCTACCCAAAGAGGAAAGGTCAGCTCTGCTACAAAAGGATGCCTTTCAAGGAGATCTGTCCTCTGAGAGAATGAAATGGTGCTGAGCACAAAAAGACAGAGCAGGTTCACCCTGGAAGAGCAATCTTGCTCGTGGCTTGTCCACGCCCGGTGTTTTCGGAACAGAAGTCACCAGTAGCACAAAGCTCTTCTGCCTCCACCCAAACTCTATTCTCAGAGCCCCATTTAGATTGAAGCACGAAAAAAACCTGAGGACGGTTCCAGGCTGCTGACCCAGTTTGCCCTGTCATCCCGTGGGTCGATCTGCCGGGCTGCCTCAGCAGCCTCGCTCTGTCAGGTTTGGAGAAAGAAACCTCCATGCTGTGTGCTGCGGAGGTGAACCCCCGGCGGGGCGGGGTGGCTGTCAGACACATCGACCACGGGAAGATGCTGCCTTTCTATTTAGACAGCAAGCAAAGAAGCTTGTGCTACACTGAGTGGTAACCAGTGCAGATAAACTAAGAGCTGCTAGCAGCAGCTCAGAACTAGCTCTGCTGTAACCACCTCTGCTCTCAGGAACCAAGGCAAGGTGAAACATAGCTCCTTTCTGCAGACTTTGCTAATGGTTTCTGTCCTTTTCAGTAAACCCCCAATGCCCCACATACCGATGTGTTACACTGGGGTCATGTATCCCAGTGCCAGTTCTTTTCTGTGTTCCTTAAGGATGAAATAAAGTCAGTAAAATTGGGAGCATGAGTTTTCAAAGGAAAGAGATGCACGTCCTCCTTGTGCCATGCATCTGCTGAAGGCTGGCAATGGCTCTGTGCTAAAGCTAACGAAGTGCAGGGACAAAAGAGGGTGCACAATACTTCAGTCATAAAGGTAACCTTTAATTCATGGAATCCCAAAATCTCCAGTATGTGCAATTGGTACAAAACCAGAATTTGTACAAAGGAGCTTAAAACAAGCTCTTAGTAGCAATTAATTCCGGGGNGGGGGGGGGGGGGGAGGGAAAGGTATAGTGAGGACAATGGCAGCAGCAGATCAGCTAGTACTCTGGTTAAGTTAAACACTTGGAGCACCAGGTTTAAAGCTTCTTGAACAGCAAAACTCCATGAGGGTTTTTGAACACACAGCTCAGTGAGGCTGTCCATCTCCCACTGAAAGCCAAGCTGGGGAAGCATCCACCGCACAAAGAGCAAGAGCAGAGCTTGTGAGGACTCATCCATCGCAGCTGAGCAGGGGCTCGGCTGTGAGCCAGGAGCAGTCTGAGCAGAGCAGCACTCGGTGTCGGCGCGATGCACGGCCCCTGCCAGGGGCTGGAGGCACAGTTAGCAGATTCAGCGTGCCGCTACAGCTGCGTGGGTTTGGGCTTCAGCTGGAAGCTGGCTCAGGTACTGCCATGAGCTGCTGTCTCAGCTTTTCATTTCAATCTACACATTCTCCTCCGTTGCTTTCTGCAGTCTCCTCACTTGCTGTTAGGGAAGGCATTAGAGAACAAATTCCACAAGGCTTTAGCATTCTTTGACAACAGCAAGAAAACAAGACGAGAGGCATGACGCAGTGTTCAGTGAGAATGCTCCCAACAGACCACAGTGCGGGGGACACAGAAGGCCACTCTGCACCTGTTTTCTGTAAGGAAGAAGCACCAAAATGTTCTCTAGAAGTATTTGCTACTCTGACTCAGAGGCTGGTTTGCATACAGACACACTCTTGGGCAAAAAATACTGCAGTGGCAAATGAGTTGCATGTGTGGCTCCCACCACAGCCTTCACATTACCATCTGTGTCCTTCAGCCTTCCAGCAGGCCAAATCTCAGCCTCCTCCATTTTCCAATCCCCATATTTACTCATTATGGCACCAACAGCCCACTGAAAGGAGCAGCAGAATTCTGACTGACAGGCAAGAAGTGCATGTAATTAAGCTGCTCAGGCAGCTGTAACACTCCTCCATCAGATTCCAGCAGCTCCCACCGACACGACACGTGCCAGCACAAACACCCCGTGCCTTCCCTGAGCACTAGAGGGGCCCAATGCAGGAGCTGACCCCCCTGGCCCCATGTGTGGGGGGGACTTCAGAGCCTCTGAGCGTGAGCTGTGTCAGACAAACCACATCCTCGTGTCCCTTCGGTGCTTAACGTACTCTTCAACACGCACACAAAAATGTAAGCTCAAAAGAGGACAGAACATCACTAAGCTGAATGGGAACTGGGCATCCACACAGCTCTTTGAAAGTTTCATCCCTAAGGCAAAGTGTTTCTGACTTCTTTTCTGTTTCCATTAATTCTCTCCCAGTATTTTTATCACTGCCCAAACAAGCTCATGCTCACGCATTCTTTCTGAAACTCAGCTGCAAGCTTTTTACACTGACAATGCTTAAAATGGAAATTGTTCTGCCTATTTGCTTTTCCTTGTTTTAGCTGCTACTTTAAGCTGTCAAATTCCCTCACTTCTCAACTATTCTCCTGAAGTTACATTCCCCAACGAAGCGAAGTATTTTGGAAAGAATAAAGTTAGTCACTAAAAAAAAAAGAGAGAGAGAGAGAGAAAGAAAAGCTTTCTGTCCATTCCTACGCCATGTAACATGGAGTACAACCAATTATTGAGCAACGAAGCAAATGTTATTCCTGTGGCCCTCAGAGATCAGGTCAGGAAGATACTCCTTATTCTTTCAAGAGTGTTTTCATCTATTGTGAAATCGTTCAGCTCAGGCCTCATTCAAACCCAGTGATGGCTGGGACCTTACTCTGTCACCAATGACTTCAGCATTAATATCTATTGAAATGAAGGGCTGTCCTTGGTCTTCCCTCGAGCTCTTGTCTCAGGCCCAACGCGTGCCTGTAAGCACTTTTCATGAACAGAAAGGCTAACGACATGGAGCCAAACTCTACCATACAACACAAGTTCTGGGATTTCAGTTTGGTTTCCAGTGCAAACAAAATACTTGATTCTGGGAGACCATCAATAAGCTCTGCCATTGTAAGCATTAGGTTCTCTGTTCCGATCTGCTCAGATGAGATCTGGGTGGCAATGTTTGATGTACCTGTAAGCAGGCTGAGCTGACATCCTTCCTGCTGCTTTCACAGGCAGCAGCACCAGGGGTGAGAAATTAACAGAAAAACAAAGCAAGTAGTGAATCTGTATGCTGCAAATTCAGATGCCACTAACAGAAGAACAAAGCCCTTATATTTAGCATAATCCTCCTAGGTTTCTAATCCAGCAACATAATTGGAGACCCGTGATTATTAAACATTAAAAATATTTATTAATACTTTCTACTGTCTCACTCTCCAGGGAATTCCATTTCATTTCCTCCAGAATTACTTGTTTACCTACCCTCCTAGAAAAGCACATTAGAATAGGGGAATTCAATGTTAATTTTTACCGCTGGTTTATACCTTCTCCTCCCCCACTCCCTTTTGTTGTTTTTAAAAGAAAAAAAAAAAACAGTAAAACAAAAATCCTCTTACCCATTTATTTAGGAAGACAAGGAATTAAAGTGAAGATCAAGTATATATCACAGTATTTAAATTGCAATTCTAGCTAAATCAAATTCTAACTTTAAAAAGGGCATTTTAACAACTTCAAGGAAAAAAAAACCAGTTGATGAGAGCCTCAGTTCAGCTCCGTACAGCACCCCAGTGCTAGCAGAGTACAACAGAGTTCAGATCCACAGAGACCTACAATAAAGCTGCATGCAAATGTAGCAGCCTTCAGGCAAATTAATAATGAAAAAAAAAAAAACAAAGACATGAAGCACAGACTGCTACTCCAAGAGCCTTGGAGAAAGCAGAGAGGAGCAGAAAATACGAAAGCACTTCAGCATCTGTTGACTCAGCCACTACTGATGAGAGAGAGCTTCCCACACTGAACTCGCCAGCTACGGTCAGTGAAACCCTCTGCTAACAACAACGCAGCAGCGGTGTTTGTGCATGTGAGGCACGGCACAGAGCACAGGACACAGCACACTGACCTTTCGCTTCGTGCAGCACAGAGGTGGAGGGCCAACAGCACCAGGGAATGCAAACGGACGCGATGGGGAGAGCATCTCTTTGATTTACGCTCGCCCGGTGCTGTGGCTGCACTGCATGTTTCACGTGGGTAATGGAAGGATGAGATGAGTATATCCGGTTCTCACTTACAAAATTATTTATGATCACATTTTTCCTTCTGACTTTCTATTCATTTATATTTGGACTCTAAAGCATTAAATTCTTCCCGATCTTTCACTTTAAACAGACATCTTTCCACTTCAAATAAGTAACAAATGCCTCAGAAAAATCCAATCTACTCTTCCACCTCCATTTCTTCTTAATCTCCATCCCTTAAACTCATTTACCATAAAGACCAAAAGGTTTTTATTCTTTTCTCTCTCCTGATTCTCCTCAGAACTTGACGTAGGTGGAGGAAAAAAAAAAAAAAACCACAAGATTTCTCGCTGCATTTTCAGATAACTCCGTGCATTTCAAACACGTGGGAAAAATCCCACCAATCACGAGTGGAAACAGACCGTGTTTTATGTCGAAATATCTTTTCTGTTGCTAGATAAACTCACCTCTGATTGTCCTACTTGTTCCAGTAAACACTGGGAATTAAGCAGTCTGCGTTTCAGCCTTAAAATGCTTTCTATTTTCAGCACTCTGCTGAAGCTGCAAGCAACTCAAGTTCCAATATTCCTGCCATGTTTAATTTGATTTTAAAATACTGTTGCCCCAGTACAAGAGCAAGGCCCTGAGCAAAGGGTGGTAACAGGGAGCAACCCTCTAATTGCTCCTGAGAGCAACCCCACTCCCCCCCACCCAAAACCCACCTTCCACAAACTCAAGAGTGACCCCTCCTGCTGATGAAGCAGAAGTGCTATCCCACAGGCAAGTTTCAGCCATGCCCTGACCCTGCCTGGATGGAAACTTGGTGGAAGACAAAGGAGTACTCAAAGAAAAGTCAATGAGTGCACAGGCCAGCACCTGGAGAGCAAAACGAAAACTGCAGTCACACTGCAGCCAAGCCAGGTCTAGGAGTGTGAGATCATCGGGGTTGACAGGGAACAAGTTAAATTGCAACACCGAACATGCTGACCCACCTGGAGTAAAGCTGCGTGGGTACAAGCCCCAGCTACAGTGCGAGCCTGCTGCTGAACTAGCACAGCTCACCTGCATTTTGAGGGAGGCAAGTCACAACACCATGCCCAAAGCTCTGCAGCAGGCAGCAAGGATCCTGACAATAAACCTCAGTGCAAAACGAGACCTAACAACGTCTGTGAGCAGGGACGGGAGGGAGAGCAGCTCCGAGAAGCAGCGCAGGAATCGGATCGGCACCAGGACACCTCTGCCTGCCGGGTCACCGGGAGCACAGCCCAGCTGCTCACATTGGTGACCCACTTTGACACCCATTATGGAAGCCTTGCAAAACCCGACACGTGGTTCACAGCAGGAACCTCCTGTGTGAGAACAACCGCTGCTGCTGCCTGCCAAGTGCTCATACACCGAATGCCCAGCTCTCCGCAGAAGCTGAGGCATTGAACTGGGAGCACTCCTACATGTGAGCCATGCTGCCCAGCAGTGGGTGCCCCTACCAGAAGCCAGCTGTCTGAGCTCCAGAACTGCTCCTGCCATCCCACTGCCTTCCCCAGCAAGGCCCACACCAGACAGATCCCAAACCCTGCACCTCCCCATCCTGCTGTTAGAGCTTTCTCCTCCCCCTTGGCCTGCTGTGTCCCGCAAAGGATGTGGTGAGGCAGAGCTTGCGGTGCCTTGCTAGCAACAGGGCAAGCGGCAGCGTGAGCACATGAGCAGGAAGGAAGATGACACCTGAGAGGATGTGGCTGTGGGGCTGCAGCAACTTTCAAAAGCTGCTGGGAGAGGAGACAGCACAGAGCAATGGTTAACTCTGGGAAGGAGGCAGGAGACGTGAAGAGCTGAGCTGGGTGGGACAGAGCCGATGAGAAACAGGTGACAAACAGTAACAGAACCAAAGGGAACAGGACAGACAGGGACACTGAGGCTGTCCTCGTGCACACAAAATGCTAGCAGGAAGCCCAGCTTTCTCAGAAAAGAGATTATGATCTGCAGTGATGTAGGTTACACAGCCTGGCTGGCACATGAAGATGAGCATAAATCCATCCAGCACAGGGCATCACCGCTAGCAATGGGAGATGCTTCTTAAAAGAGGAAATGCTCATCTTCAGAGGTGTCACAACGTCACATTCTTGTAACGAATGTTACAGTTTTCTTCGAATGCAGAAAATCTAAGGTACTTTTGCAATGTCCAAGGTACTTTTCATAGATGACCATGCTGCAGCAGCAATTCATTTTCCTCAAATAAGTTTATACATTTTGAGGTTTGAGGCACCGCATGAGTTTGCCACAATGAGAACCATCTGTCACAAAGAGACTTCTCAGCAATGAACACTTCTTTTCAAGCATACAATCCTGCTTATAAAACACCCACAAGAAATCCCAGAATGGGATGGAGTTTTGTTTCAAAATACATTATAACGTGCAAATTACAACCCAGGATATAAGAAAACTCATAAAGATCAAAATAATGATCCCTCAACTACTGCAAGTAAGGTCAGAGATACCAACTATTTTTACTGAAGGACTGCATTTCAGCCTTCTTCTGTACAAATTCAGTTACTTACACTGCAGACAAGCATGCACATGCTGCTGCTTCTTTTGGTGCTAACAACTTAAGTTGGTTTTTCCCCCATAGACATGAGGGAAAACAGCAGAATCAAGACTTGAAGTCCAGTTACATTTCTCCAGACTCATTAGCTAAGCAAAGCCTAAATACAGGCTGAGAACTACTAAATTCTACTGAGGCCCAAAGAGATGATGCATCTCTATCATTAGCTTTAATGATACCCACAGAACTCGTTTAAAAAACAAAGAGACAAAACAATGCTAACCTCTTCCTTCTGCTTGTCCTGGGGGAAGAGGAATGGGACAAGGACTCAGTTTTTGCTGACAGTGTCCAGAGCTGCAGACTGAGAGCCGCACTGACCCGCAGGGATTCGTCGCTCTGTTGCGTGCTACAAACAAGAGCTTTGAGAAGGAGCAGATCCTGGTGCGCATCGCCCTGCTGCTGGGATGGCATAAATCATGAGCTCCAGATCCGAGCTGCCTCCCTCAGGAGCTGCAGTATGGTAACAAAGCTAAATATATGTTGCTGTTGTTCCAGTAAGATTTTTCAGTTGACAGTGTTGCAACTTTTCACTGTTCCCCAGCACCATCCCACTTCCTCGATTTAACACAGCCATTCTTTTATTCTGAAGTAATTTGAACAAATGCAGTTTGAGAACTAACTCGCAGTAAATCTTCTGGTGCCTGGCTGTATCTCTGGATTAACTGTTGACTGATTTTCATCCTCTTTTTTCCATTCTGCGAATCTCTCCCTTAATAATACCAGCTGTTAAAATAAAGATCAACAAGATCGCCTGCCCACGCAGTTTTCCCTTTGGGCAATTGTGAACTAATTATTAAGAATGAACCATGCACTGTTCCTGCTCATTGCAGGGTAACTACAATAGAAAAATAAACAAGCATGCTGATACTTTAAAAAAAAAAAAAAAAAAAGACATACACAAAGGCAATTTTGACCTCTTATACACAGTTACAATTTTAGAATCTTATCCACAGGAACAGTACTTCAAGTTGCAGTTCTCTGGTAACACTTTAGGGAAAGGAACAAACTTCTTTGTAAGCCAATGGCATAGGGATGCAGCACATGCAACAGCCAAGCAGCTCTACGTCCCCTCCAAGCCCAAGCTTTTGTTGTTCTCAGGCCTTTCCAACCGTGCTGCCTGTTGTAAGCATACAGCTGGAATTTAGGAAATCCTGAATTTCAATCTCATTCTGTTTATTGTCTTTGGAGCAGTTATTTTTGGATGGTGGTGTGTTTTTGTTTTGTTTTAATAAAACAACCACTTCAAAAGAGAAGTGAATTTTAAACTCTGAAAATTAAAAGCCCTTGATCTCTCCCTGTCTCAATGGGGCCCATAGGGGCTATAGAGAAGAAATAATGCCTGGTATACTCAATAGCAAAACCTCTGGTCTTCTAATCTTCATTAAATAAATTATCTGCCAGGTGTGGAATTTACAATTGAGCATGTTTCTGAAGTCTCTTTTGCATACAGTTGCTAACATACCAATTATTATCATTTTTTAATAGAACAGAAGAGCCCTTCCTCCTCTTTGCCTGCTCCTCTGGCTGCAAAGCACTCTGAGAATGAACTCCACCTACAAGCATGGTCCTTACAGGCTGTTACTGCTGAAGCCTGGAAAAGAAAGATGTTGTAAAAGCTGCTCTAACTTTGCTTAGATGGAGGGCTACCACCTAGAAACATTAAGAGCTTTCTACAATTTCTCTTCTGTTTGAATTGCAGCAATGGAGAAATCTAAGGTCAAAAAATGAGGCCCTCATCAAGCGTGCCCATGGCCCCTCCCTAAAGTTTAATTAAAAGGGAAAATCTCAAACTGACTGCTCCCTCCTCTCCCTCTCTTTTCCAAATTAAATGGAGCTAACAGCTGATAAGGACTGAAGTACTCCTTTGCAGATGAGGTTCAAAAAGCATTTAATATCTTAAATTCCATAACATTACAAATACAGTCCTAGCTTTGTCAAGGGCCACTTCACACTCAGGACCAAGTCAGATTAGCACTCTGCCTTCAGTACTCCCATCTGCCACTGCATTCCATTTACACCCCAGAAATTACATCAGGTGCCTCTGCTCTGATCCCAGTCTGCATCCAAAGCGGAAGACTTCTCGATTTATTTACTTTGGAGATGTACACGATTCAGGACACCTAGTGCAGCAAGCAGAACGACACCTCCCCTTTCTGCAAGGAAGGGATTCTGAGTACATGGCATTTTTAAGTGTCTGCAAGCATAGGCATAAAGCCAACTTTCATTTTATACACAAAATTGATCACTTCAAAATTGGGGTTTGCCACATGGTTTTTCTTAAATTTAGTAAGACCCAACACTTTATACAGCTATGAAAACAGCAACCAAGACATTTAGCTAACATCTGGCCAAATATTTTCCTATTATCTGTCACTTTTCTTATCTCAGCTTCTAGGTGATAAACTCTTCAGAACAGGGCCTAACCCTGCTGGATCTGCAAGCTCTGCACTACTTCACAGAGCGAGGCCCTTGGTCTGTATTTCAACAGCAGCGTTGTTCCACACTGATCCAACCTGCATAAAGTAATCAAATCTTCAGCTACATGTGGAGGTTCTTCCTTCTCCCCTGTAAAAGATTAGACCACAGAATCCATCAAAGTTCAACAAACTAAAATATGGCCAAACCTACACTAAGGTGGCAACAGTACCACTGACGTATCTTGGTAGGGATTGGAAACATCCATCTGTGCAGCAGAACAGATACTGCTATCAATATACGAGTATCCTCTGAGAAGTGACAGCATCTTTTCCTTTCAAGGGAGATAGCACATTCTGATTCTCACGCGCTCAGTTCTATTCTGTTTGTCCTCAGGCACCGTGGTACAACTCGCTTCCATTACAGCGTGAGCTCACGTCAAAGTTTAAACCTGAAGAAAAGCAACTGCATTTCCCTTAACCAAACAGTCACTGAACAAAGCCTCTCTGGAACTGATCCGGGTCCCCCTCACAGCCCCCAAACAGGAGCCTCTCTCAGTTCTCAGTAGTAAGATTCCTGCAGAACTAAATGAATGCACCAAAGTAGGTGGAATAAAGAAGGGGAAATACCGTGCAAAATGCTGACCCACCAAAAGCACACAAAGCATTTGTTCAGTAGTGAAAACGAATAACTTAATGAGGCAAATTACCAAACAAGCATCAATTAAATGGCATGCTACGATACAAAAGCAAGTTCTCCCCCACACAGTCTGTGTTTGCAGCCACCGGGGCAGCACACACACAGCTGAGCTGCAGCCTCCTGGGGACTGACCTGAGCCATGGATCTGCTCATTTCAGGGTGCTTGGGATTCTCCAAGAGACACGGGACAGTTACAAGTGTCAGAAGAGGTACACACGACTCCACTGCACCAAAGAAGTGCTCATACAAGCAGAACAGAGCTCATGCTTTGTAAAATAGGAAGAAATGTCTCCCATCCTACAAACATGACACTGATTCACGTTCACACAATTCTCTCTCCCACCCATACAAGAGAAGCTGCTCAGCGAGGGCATGAGACAAGCGGTAGCAGCAAGGATCCCACAGCTCTGGCATTGCCCCCCACACCATGGGGCTGGCACAGGGACCAGCCAGCGGCACGCGGGGAACCACAGCCCGGCCAGCGCACCGAGCGGTTTGCTGCCTGCCCCACAGAGGGGCTGTACCAAGGCCAAGCTGGGAGCCCACATGGACACAGTTCTAGTTCAGCAGGCTAACCAAAAGGGACTAAAATTACAGTTCCTAGAAATTAAGTAGGGCATCTAGCGACTGTACAAACCCAGCCTGGCTTCCTACAAAACCTCCAAAATCTCCAAGTCAGACAGAATACTTTATGGAAACAAACCAACAATTAGATTCTCTTTTGACCACTGTGACCTGGAAACCTCAGCATAGGAACAAGTAATGCATCATCACCCTGAGCAAGTAATCCAGCACCCTCTGATCCTTTAAAACAAGAACTGCTTCCCTCAGCAAGGCTGCTCCACTCACACTCTGGACAGGCAAGTCTGGCCGAGCAAAAGGGGGTAATTCAGTTTGCTTGAAACAACAATGTCATGTCCTTGAGTTCAGGAAAAAAAAAAGGGGGGGGGATATTTTATAATATATGCTATACCAATGATAATGATACCATGATTGAGGTTTCAAGCCTTCATAATGCTTCATTAAGCATGCATCCTCACAACCCTCATAGGAATTACATCAGGAACAAACCTCTCTCTATTAATCTAGTTTCTAAGACAGACATGAAATAAAAGCACTGCCCAAATTACAGCAACGCTTATTGGAGCTCAGATTAGAAGCCACATGTCTGTCCCACCAGCCTGAGAGCTTCCTGTCCCCCCACCCCACCTTCAGGTACCACACATTTGCCTCAATCCATTATCACTGACAGAATGGGCAGCACTGAATGTTTTCCTTTCATTCTCCAACATGCAGCCACGACAGCTCTGTCCACAGCTCCCAGCTTTGCACAGTCCATTGCTACAACCTCACACACCTCCGCTGCAAGCTCTGCTCCAGCAGGTGATAAGATGGGCTTCACCCATCTATGCAATTCTCACTAGAATGTGTCAGTTTAAATAAAAGTATCAATTTAAAGCCTTGAAAATAGACTTTAAAAGTTTATATCTTTCTGAAGTTTTAAAAATCTGCTCATCTCCCTCTTCTCCAAGAGCTGCCAGGTTTTGAGAAAGAAAGGGGTGGTGGTAAAACACACACAAAAAGGATAAATGAAAAACCAAAAAAAAAAACCAAAAAAAACCCACAGCAGTTTAGTTTCATACCAGTTCCACTCTGGCATTAAATATCAACTTAGAAGCCTAAGATGGTGCAATGGATCAAAACATCAGGTTGAGTGCATACAGCCTCATTAGAATCACATCATTTTAGTTTACCTGGGCATAACGACAATTACTTAGTCTACATAAATCCTAGAACTGTCTACTGAGATTAAATGCTTATTAAAACATGCCATAAATGTATCTGTGGGCATTTACATAAAAGCATTACTATGGGCCTCATATAACAACGCACCATGTAACAAAACCTAGAGCACAACGGAACCCCAGGACCATTAATACTACCAGGAAAAGGTTCTTACTGACTTTGCTAAGCTCAGAATGTACCACATATTTCAGATACAGATCTTGAAATTTTTTACAAAGCTAGTAAGGCTACAACAGGCAGAAAAGAATGTAAAACTCTTTTAAGGAGTTTAGAACCAACAAAGCTCCCGGTATTTTAGTGACACTGCAGCCTCTTGTAACACTGAAGGCATTTAGAAGTGCTAGCAAATTAATATGCTGCACCAACTCATTTGGTGAACAATCTCATTCAGATCTTAAGCTGCTTGTCCTGTGTTCCGAATGTGTTAGCAGGCTGAAAAAATGCGAGGCGTCAAAGATATTTTCTCAAAGGGTGCTACAGTTTTTCAAGCACAAAGCAGCTTGCTGTACTTTGGACTGATTCCTGGGCCAGCGATAAAAGCATTCCGTCCTGCAGGCAGCAAACACAGGGACCACCACATGAACAGGGATGATACGAGGCAAACAACGAACACAAACTAGGGTCCAGCGGTATTAAAATTTTCATACAAGGAGTAACAGCTACAGGACAAGTTCTGAGTCACTGTTACACAGCACGTTTTACAGGAGTATTCCCTAACAAAGTGCTTTACTGAGACCATGCCATATGAAAGCGTGTTGGGCACAGAGCACACCTAGAGAAATCTTGTCAACAGGAGCACACCGCCAGGTGATCCCAGCTTCCACTCTTCTCATGCTCTTGGAAGATCAGGTACAAGACTGTCACAAGGGAAAAACAAACAGAGGGAATGCTTACATTGTAACTGCTGTCTGTGCTGCCCTATCATGGCAATAACCAACTGTATCCAAAAGGACGGCAAGCACAGTGCTGCTCCTTTCTACCCATGGTGGGAGGAAATGAACCACTGCCAGCTTCATTTCCAAAGTAAAGCATTCCCCAACTCTAAGAGTCCATTTGGAGCAAAAAGAACACACAGGTTATGCACACATCTGCCAGCTGCGCAGGAAACAGAAACCAGCTGTCTGGGAACATCCACACGTGGACCCACAGAGCAGCTGCAACAAAGAGGGATGAGGCTGGTCCCTGCTGCCCATGACTTCTGAGCAGGGTCATTTAGGCATCTCAATTATTTCTTAAAGGAGTAATTAACTCCATAAAAGAAAAGAAAACATATATTCTGTCCTCTCTTTAACAAGGATACGTGAATATTACCCCCACATACAAAGTCTACACTAGGAGACTTTCAAGCAATGCCATTAAATATTGATGTCATCATATTTTTTTGCTCATGACTATTCATCTGAAGGCAATTAATTACTGTATTGGAAAAATAATTATTTGAAACATGGCTGAGACATGCAGATTTTTTACAGCATTCAATAAATGCAGCCATTCTAGCAAACAGAACCTATTTTGGGTATCTGTCAGCACACTGTATGGATTCTCAATAAAAGAGAAAATAAAATAGATAACTTCTACTTTATTTTTTAACTTGATCTCAGAACAACAACTAATTTACGATGTGAAAACAAATGAAAGCTTTTATAACAAATGGAGGTGCAAGAGAAATAATTATTTTTCCCCAGGCTGAGAGTCAGGAGATGGGAGAGGTCTGAGACCCGTGCACCAGTTCCACACCCTCATGTGTCATGTCCCGCATCCTTCCAACCTGCTCATCTTCAATGCACGTCATGCAGCCTGAAAGATAAGGCCCATGGATGTTTGGATTGCACACTGCGGATGGGATCTGCAGCCACAACCGCTACAACAGCAGCTCCCAGGTTCCTAAAGCAAAGTGGGACTTCAGGAACAGCACAACACTTACAGCAGGGTGCTTATTCAAACAGAAGGCAGCAGATGCTGAAGTGATAGAAAGGTTGCATGTTTGTTATTTCTTGTTCAAAGGGAAGTAAGAGTTGTTAGAAGTATACAAGGAAACAATAATCTAAGCAGTTTCTGCATGAAAAGTTTCCCCAAGATGATCCTACAGCACTCGGAGACAAGTTACTATCAGCAAGTCTCCTTGCAGTGCTCTCGAGTCTTGTTCAAAGTAAATCATTTCAACCTCTGTGCCAGCTGGTGTGTTCCATCAGTCTGTGAGATGCCTTCCTTTGTTAAACATCATGCTTCCTGAACTGGCATGCAAGCCTGCAAGGTTATCACACTGTGCTTTTGTCAATGTTTTTGGAAAAATACCCTGCAAATTCTGAAGTACTGGGTGACTTGAGTTCATCTTATGAGTAATGCAAGAGACGCAGAAAAACAGTGTACATCAGTACAAATAATCTACCCATGGAAAACAAGATGCATGGGGAGACAACAGAAGATAATGGGACAGGAATAGAACAACTGGTACTGCTGCAGAACATCAGAAAAGAGAACATTTACTTTACCAGAGCTCAGGACTGAAATGTAACACAATTGCATGCAGAATGGGAGAACGGTTTACAGAGGATACTGGAGACACAAATGCTATAGAAAAACGTGTCTGAAACGAGACCTTAGGTTCTGAACATTGCCCTCCCATGCACAGACATTGATGCAGTGACAGATGTTCAGGGAGCAGAGTCAGCGTTACCAAACTAAGCATGACTTAAATTTCTTGTTAACCTCAAAAAAAAGGCAAAGACCCATAACGCAAACAGGCAACGGGTGCATAAACAGAACAATCAGGCTTTTAGCTCTTATCTGCACTCAAGTGATTGGAATTACATGAGTAATGTCTGAAGAACAAGGCCCAGTCTCCTACATGACTTAGTTCAGCAATGGCACTAAACACGAGCCCTGCCTAAAGTAACAAATATGCCAGTAAAGACAAATCTGAGCAATGCTCTACAGCAGTGAGAGTGTTCTGCGAGACAAGACTTATCGTAAGGGCTTCCCAACTGTTTTATAGCACAGATAGACCACTTCCTTGATGAACAGTTGAATCACCTAAAAAATATGAGAGGATATTGACTTGAATCTACTAGATACTTTATCTGCCAAGCAGGGAAAGAAAGCCTGGCCCCCAAACCAGACTGACACAGCGGTGGTGAGGGGGAAGAGGAAAACAAACCCATGTACAGAGAGGATGAGGGAAAGAAAGTGAATTTCTCACAAGTTGACAAGAACATCCCTTCCTATAGGGAAGACAAGGAGGCCTTTCAGACAGTACCTTCCACTTAACAGTCTTTGGGAGCTACAGCTCTGGTCCAAATGTTCACTTCAAACTGCTACTACCTTCAGCCAAGAAACAGTGAAGCGTTCATTTTCCCACAAATCTCAATGTTTAAACCCAAATCCTGGAGCACAGGCTGCTAAATACAAACTGGCAGGCCATGAACCAGCAGGACAAAAGAAGGTGATGTTGTGGTAGAACGCTCTCACAGAGCAGCTCTGAACCCCAAGCTCAACGGAAGACAAATATGAACTTCTTTAAGTAAAGAGCATCTGCCAACTTTCAGTGGGGCCTTTCTGTGCACCTCCACAGACAGGATTCACAAACAGTCCCTTAAAATATTGTTTTGACCTCTGCCAAGTCCTCAGGTCCTTTGGATGTATTTGTTTTTTTATGGAAAGGATCTCAAAATGCTGTAGGAAAACTAGTGTTTACCTCATTTGGTGTGCAGACAGAAGCAGAATGAGACAAAGACGCTAAGAAAAGAGGAAGACAGAAGAAATGTCATGCTGTACTCCGTCTCACCCCCCTCTTTGAGTTCTCATGTATACAAGTGACATTCATAATTATTAGTATGTACATTCAACAAGGTTACTCACGCATTATAGTTAATTCTTGCTTATGAACTCTTAATATACAGAATAAAATTCAGCCATACTGTTTCATTCCTCCTCCAAGTTAATGACAGGATTTGCAGTAAAGCTGAATGCAACCATGACATTTTTATCCTCAAGAGACTCATGTGTAATTGCAGAGTCTGTAAATGCACACATGTAAACACTGTCTCAAAACACTGCAAGATTAAGACAAATATACACAGAAACTCACATTCTCAGTAGTGACTGTTGAAAAAACACAAAGATACCCAGCACAGTATTTCCTGGCTTTAAGATGTTTAATTCTACTAATTTAATATTTGTGACTGTATCCATTTTCGGAATGACTATGGAACACATACAAAAAGGAGACGATGAATAGAGCTATGTAGTTCATGCATTTTTTCCTTTTCTTCCCTAAGAGAATCTGAGCATTAAGCACTGCACCACACAAAGAAAATGCATTGGTTCTCTTCTTTAAGGGTGATTTGTGCCTGGGGTTTTTTTCTTTCAGTTTTGGGTTCATTTTCTGATTATTTTCAAAATTGTCCTTATCCCAGAAAGCCTCTCGAAGTGCATTAGGGCTTACACATTAGTCCCAGACTGTTTAATTTAGCCCTAATACCTTGAGGAAGCTTCGGGATGGATTGCTGCTATTCTGATTAAGGAATCAATCTCACCCCCCGCAGATAAGGTTGGATGAATGCCTTGCCCCCAGAGGGAAATCAATATTGCTCCACTGACCAGCAGCTTCCAAATACTGCATGCTCCAATGTATTACAAAGAAAGAAAACTCAACTCCTACATTCTAATTTTAAAGTAATGTTTTGAATTTCCACTGTTTTGACATTTAAAAAAAAACTTGCTTGGCTCTTCAAGAAGCATGGGTTCAAGCTCTTTACTACCTCACCAATATTCCAGGCTTTTTTTTGTTCCCAGAGGTTAACCCACAAACAAGCCACAAAAGATAACTACAGGAAGCCAACAACAGATTGGACACTTCACTCAATGTAAACATCTATACTGCATGTATGGCTTCCATGCATTTACAGAGAAAGTCTTCTGACCTTGTGAGAATGGAGTGCACAACGTCACCATGTTGTTCCCAACTATCAGGCGTTTCAAACCAACTGCTAATGGCCAAATGAAATATAAATATTTGTAATGGTTAGCCTAGAAAAGGGTATTGTTAGAAGGAACAATTCAACATGTTCCCACAAACACTAAAGGTTGGCACTATTATACACAAGCTTCTATTCAAGACTAAGTATTTTTGAAGAGCATCAACAACTGTGCAAATCCAGTCTCCAAAGACTCCTAAATTAGGTGCATGTGTTTCACTACATCACATTTCTTGCAAAAATTCCTCCTCTCCCAACAATTACAGCTTTCCTATTTCAAGATAATTTCATGCCAATCATATTGAAGCTCTGGAAAAGGAGCTTTCAACAACTTTATATATAATACCAGCGTTAGGGTGACGCAGACAAGAATCAGAGCAAAAGCCACAATGGGAAAACAGCCCACAGCCATGCAGAAGAGGAGCTGCAGAGGTACTCATGTCGTGCTGCAGCAGCAATGGCTGTAAGCTTCCAGGTTTGTTTGCTGGGCTACTCCATCGCATCTCAGAACACTGCACACAGCCACAGAAGCATTATTTTGCCTTTAAATAGCCAGGTTTCAACCCTATACCCCCCCCCCTCTTCCAAAAATAAGGCTGTAAATCCCCAGGGCACTGATTTAAATAGGAACCGAGTCACACATATCATGTGATATGCATTCTCATTACCTACAGGATAGGCTGGTGCATTTGCCCAGCTTACAGTTTTGGTTCTCAGGTAAAGCATGCAACAGCAATCTGCGCCTTGATGACTGTCCTCTAAGAGAACCTGACACAGCCTTTATGATCAGCAGAAATTACTAACTCACATGTATATTGCTGAAATAAGGGTGTTTTTTTTTAAGCATATCAAGAACTGAAGCTTTGCTACGCAGTTTTTCAGCTTTTACAAGTTAAGAACATATGCCAGAAAACATTCTCTGTGAAACGTGGATGTTTCACACTTCAGAGCTGTAAGGAAATACAGGCTCTTGACCAGCACACAAATCTCTCCCCGTGCCCTTTTTATGCTTTTCCTGTGACACCACATGAACAAAGCATTTCAGACTGTTACACTCAGGCAGGCAGGTGAGAGGAAAATACATTTGTGCCGCTCTATCACAAGCGCTCTCCGTTTGTCCACTGCCAGTTTGCCTTTTACAACACCCGAATCTTAATTACACACTCTTAATGAATGCCACTCCTATAAGCCCCACATTTGAGAGCTCGACAGCCCTCAGGAGGGCAGGCAAGAAGTATTTCCCTTCCTCATTTCACTTTTGTTTGAGAAAACACACTTTCATTCACTCACTGCTACGTGCCAATCATTTTTTTCTTGTGGAAATATAGGACAAAGGTGTTCAAGCAGAATTTTTTGCGTAAGAGAAAACATCATACAGAGTGAAAAATATTATCTGGAAGTATTCTAAACCTATTGGCTAGACAATTCCCCAGAGCTTTCTGCACAGAACAAGTGGATGAAAAACAGCAGTGCACACACTTCTGGTTAAAGCTCTCAGCTCAGGGATGCAGTCAGATATTCTTCCACAGTGAGTAAAGATGCAAAATGCAACCACAGAAATTAATGTGCATACATTCAAACCAGTATGTCAACTCTACTGAAATATTACATGGAAAAAAAGCCACAAAAATAGTAATGCTGTAAAGCCAAACGTAAAGAAAACTGCTAGGTTTCTTCATCTTTCTTTCTTATTAAAAGTTAAATCCTTCATCCTTTGCCCCACTCTTCTTGCTTCCCACTACTTTCTCCCAATCCCACCATGTTCCTGACTTGCCATTCCTGATGCATGACTCTCATTGCAACTTGCTGGCAGACGCTGTGCAATCTTAGCTAACTCTCCTGGGCCCACCCAGAGCCCAGCCTTACTCTCCCCACATGTTCCTTAGATAAGTTCTCTCCTGGTTTCTCGGTTTTCTGGCTTAAACTCTCTTTCCCCTCCTGAGCTCATTTCTGCTATTTCCTTTACCCACTTATCCCCAGCTCTCTCATGCTCCCCGAGTCCACATTCAGACCCATACACATCACCAATTCAAATCGTCTTTGCTCAAACGACCCCGTTTCCAGCATCCTTGGCACACTGTTTCACTGACCCCAGTGGCCCCTCAGCAAGCAGCTGCAGGTTTCTGTAACCAGTGCCCACCCAGAGCTCCACTCCTCCTCCTGCAGAGCCAAGTATCAGGGAGCTTCCTCCCTGCCCACAGCACCTCTTCCCCTGTTCCTCACCCCTGGGTGAACACAGCAAGAGAAGCACTCCCATTTTGCTCAGCCCCTGTATTGCCACACTGGCCATCACAAGGAAGCCCAGCTGGCAGACAGACCTTTGTGACGACGCAGCGCAGCCACGCTTTTGATCCCTCTCTTGCTCCTTGCTGCAGCCCACTGTCTCCCAACTCAGTAACCCACATTCTCTCCCCACCTTGCCCTGGAAGGCCTGGCTTCACTCTGGCAAAGACAGCACCAAGGCAAGCTTAGCTTGTCTGTAGGCGATGGCAGTGCCACGTCCTGCACAGAGCCCTCCAAGGCCGAAACACACCCAGGCACGCTGCCACTTTTGCAGCCTTCACCGCTGATGTCTTCAGTGAGCACTTTAAGTCTTTGGAAAATACCACTTTGCATGTTTGCCTAATTTGGGCAGATTTTCTCAAGACCAGCAGAAGTCATATCTTTGTTCAAGAGCTATTGTCTGCCAAATTTCAAATCCTTCCTCCAATGAATAGGAGCACTGCAGCTTTCCAAAACTGAAGAGGCATTGCGTTTAGTACATGCAGGACACAGGCCCTGGTAACAACTGAATAATCCTGACTAATCTAAACAAAAAATATGAAGCAGGCACAGAGAAAACTACAGTCTGAGAATGCCATTTTTAAGCAGCAGAAAATGGAAGACTTCAACAACATTAAATAACCTTCACAATTAGAACAGCTACCAGCTCAGTCTACAACATAAGCTGAGAGAGAGAAAACTGTCCAGTGCACCCACTGAGCAATTAGTAGTTAAGAGGAGCTACAATCAAAACCTCCAGGAATTCAGTTAGAAAAAGAATCAACAGTATTCACTATATCTCTGCAAGACGAACATTCTCCTGTCACCCAGATAATAATCCTTTATCTGCATATCCAGACTCAGTGCAATGAAAGTAAGACTTTCAGTCTACAAAATGAATAATATATGAGAAAAATTGTACCTGCCGTTCAGAGAGGAAGTGTAAACACTAAGAATTTCCCTCCCCCTTCAGACACAGAGCTACCAGCAGCACTCATACTTCCTCACTAAAAGGGCAGAACTTAAGGATTTTATTTTTTCTTTCTAAATCTTTTTAGGTATTAAGCAGAAGGGCTTGAAAAATACTGAATGAGAGATGGCCCAACAACATGTATTTGAGGCAAGAAGTCTATGTTGTTGTGGTGGAAATAACAACCCATTACAGCACCTCTTGAGGGTGACAGACTATCTGCGTGACTTGGTAGCTCAATGGGGATCATCTTTTTAAAGCAGGCGTCCATTCCTGAGACTCCTTTTCAAGTTTTATCCCTTCACATGGTTTTTGAGGGTGGCTGGGGGATTGCTGCTGTTCTTCTGGTTGTCTTTCTGGTTGAGTCTTCACCATATAAAAGAGGACAACACTGCAGCAAAGCTGCTTCTCTGTGAGCTTTGAAACATGCATGGCTGCTTCAGCAATCAGCAAGGAGCCCTTCAATAACCAACACTTCCTTCCTGCACTTTAACTGCACTGCTCTAGACTACAAGTAATCTAGAAACTCCACCAAGATATTTTTAAATGAAAGAAAATTCTAATTCTAATAAGGCTATCCAACACAGAGGCAAAGCAATCTTGTAAAAATTTCAAAGGGATCCAAATCACCCCCACCACACCTCATTGAGAAGGGGAACTGTCATATATACACACACACAGGACATAACATGCACACTACTTTTTTTCCATTTTGTCTTTTAGAGCCAAAATCATTTATTGTAAAGAAGAACAAGGACTGCAACATGTCAAGAGACCGCAGTGTTTTCCCTCTCACCAATGTAACTAGCTCAGTGTTAAAAAAAAAAAAAGTGTGAAAAAGAAAAGCAGAGTTGCCAGGGTTGGAAGGAAGAAGAGACATTTTGTCTGAAAAGCATAATCTTATGTTGAAGGGGGAAGTTATTTTAAAATATTTATATGAATGCTAAGGAAACTCAACAGAGCATTGGATTTTGGCAGCGTGACTAGACTCAATGTATAACCAATGTCAGAAGCACTAGTTCAGACAGGATGAAAGTGAATTTCCAAAAATTCATTAGCAGGTTACCTTTCCAGCATTCAACAAAGGCAATAATGTAAAGTGCATTATTAGGTTACAGTCCAGCAGTGGCTCCTGCTCTTTATGTGGAGCATGGCTTTTGAAATTCTGCTTTAAAAGAATGTTTCACAACATGAGTAACACTAATGAGCTGCAAGGAGTCCAGAAAAACATTGTCTCATGTTTGCCTGCCTTCCCACATGGTTGAAGAAAGCGGGGGATCTTGGGCACTACAACACAAATGGGAAGATTCTGAGACTAGGAGGGAAAAAAAAAAAAAAAAAAAAAGGTATTCTCTAGTCTTGATTCATGCAGAAAGATTGTAAATCTCATGTTCTTTAATGAATAGGTAGAAAATACAAGAATAGGCCAGTGACAGAATTATAGAAATCCTCTTTGTTAAAGCAAAGCAGAATAGTAAACGGAATTACTCAGACACTCACACATCCAAGACCTTGCAACTTCTGTAGGAATCCGAGCAGAGTCTCTGCTCACAGTGCCTGGAAGCACCACGGGCTGTATGCAGAAGGCTCACGCGCATACCCCAATGCTGTTAGACTTCGGAGAGCAGCAGAGTTCCCTCCCAACACATCTTACATTTTGAGGATCAACTACTTTTAATCTAAGGCAAAGGACTACAACAGCCACAGGCTGCAGCAGCCTGAGCTAGACAAATGCACAAAGGTGTGTATTGCAGAACGAAGATACTCTGCAATGACTCAACATCTCTCTAAACCATTTCTTACTCAGTAATCTACATACTCAGACTGACCACTTAAAACAGCAAGTGATCCACTGTGAAATAAGAGGGAGATCTTACTGTCAGACATTTTTGCTACCTCAGACCTGTGCAAATAACTACACAGAATAATGAAATTATGAAGAATAATTTCAGCTAATGAAATGCGCGCTTTGCTTTGAAGTGCCCATCTCCAGCATTCTGCACACAGCTTGTACAAAGAGCCCCACAATCATCAAGCCAAAGTTATAAATATGACACACTTATTCCTTACCTCAATTTTTTTTCTACCTCTCACTGTATTTACTTTCAGGGTGCCTCATTCTCAGTCACTTAGCCATTTTTGCAGGTGAAATTCCAGCTTCTTTGAAATTTAAAACATTTTAACATGTTATTAAATAGAAAACAAATTTCTCCTAAAATGTAAAGGGAAGAGAGAGCAAGGAGACACAAGATTTCTTCCTCTCTTTGTCTGAACGAGGTCAAGTAAGTTGCAACAATTCACAATAGTCAATTTACAATACAACTCACTTTTCAGAAAAGCACTTACCATCACTACAGATTTTCTATCTTGTAAACAATCCATCCCATCTGCCTTTGAAGGTTAGATCCATTACCTTATGAGGAAACTCTCAGATCTCAGAGATAACCAGTGGTTTAGTAGGCAAGAGCACTTCCCATCTGCGTCCTTGTCTCATCAGAGATGAGCTGCTTTTCCTTCCACTCACAGAGTGAGGGTTAACACCCAAACCCAGGAAGGATGGGGATCAAGAGATACACACAGGGGACCACGAGAGACAGACTTCCATTTGATGTATTCAACTATAGTTGAATGTATGTATCATTGAATAGAGCTTGCAATGAAACTAGATTTTGACCAAAAAAATCGACAGATCAAGCCTAGATTCAGCTTTGCAGAGTCTCTCATAGGGAACAAGCTGGGAAGAACAGAGTCTGCATTTAAAATTTAAGATCACATTTGACTACAGAGCCCAGATAACACCGCAATTAATGCCATCAAGGTCACAAGCACCTGAGCACTCCAGACAGACTCAATGTGACTCACCACTATATGCATCACTACATGTTTTAATTATTATAATACTATTAAAGAATAATACTACACTCAAGAAAATAAGAAATTCAAGATGACAGCTGTTTAAACAAATCCTGTTGATGAATTCAGCACGCAAGTACTGAAAGCAGAAACGACTTTTTGGTTCCACATAGGAGTGGGCCTTCAGGTTCTCAGAGCTATGTTTCGCTGTCTGACAATGAGGAATAGTTAACAGAAACAGGGTCCACAGAAATCCACTTATTTTCATACTCTGAATTAAGAAATTACTATGGGAAAAAAAATCATTTTTTTAAACCATAAAATGTTTGGAGACAATTCATATTTTTAAGTGGAATGAACTTTATACAGTAAAAATAGCCAAATGCATGAGCTGTAATTTTTTCATCCTGAAGCATACTGGAACACTCTGCAAACAACAGGCACAGTCCCCAAAGTACCAATCATGTGAGGAGTTGGCCAACAGAGCTCCTTGCATAAGGGCAACCAATTAAACCCTTTGCAAAGACAGAACGCTCACCTTCTCCTGGCTGAAAGGACAGTGACAGCTGTTAGCAGACACCCAGCACACAAAGGGCAAAGAAAACCCATTAAATCATATTCCCCCCACTTTTTTTTTTTTTTTAAACTTTACATTGAATGTGGAAAAAAGAAAAAAACTTGCAGTGTCTGAAGGTCTGCAATACTCATAGCAAGATCAATCTGCCCACATTTGATGACTTCACTGCCTGCACTTGCCACGCTGTGTGACAGCGTTCAGAGAAGTCAGAGGTTTTCCTGGACCACTTAACCACAAATTTACACATAGCTCCCCCAGACAACACACTGCACCAAAACTTACCATCAAGAAACTTCACTCCCTTCAATATCCCAACTGCGCAGCCACAGCCTTTCCCACTCAAAGGACAAGGGCTGAAGTGCTGAGGTTAGTTCCAGTGCAGCTAATTGCTATGCAATTCCTCCCACTTGCTTCATCCCACAGAACAGGACACTGCTGGGAAGTCCAGTAGATCACAGCAGCATTTTACTAGCTACAGCACCCTTCTGAGCAGCTGTGTAAGACATCCTGGTAATCCTGTTCTTCCTTATTACCCAAACGAAGGAGAAGGACCTTAGTAAGCTTTTAGAGTCTGCTGTCCCCAAAGTGCAGTTATCTGAAGTTACAAGTTGGGTCTGTACACTGGTACAGTTTTACTTATCACATTAGCATATTTAGAAAACATTGTAAGTTTCAAGAATCAAACAAGAAACAAGGATTGTAACCTCCTACCTGCTAGCCCTTGCAGCTAGTCTTGATCTGGAGCAGACAACCAAAATGTTTCAGTCCTATGACTGTACTTTGCCCTTCAGCCACCACTTCTCCCTCTGGCTCCGTATGTTTGGGGCACAGTGGGCAGAAAGCTCCGCAGGCGCTGGGCAGACCAGAGCAGCACAGCTCAGAGAGCAGCACTGCTGCCCCACATGCTCACACACACGCACACACGTGTCTGCATGCAGGAAACTCAGTCTGTTACATGAGACCTTCAGGTTTTGCTCCGTGACAGCAGATTGCTCAGAGGCCCCAGATGATCTCATCACCCTGAGCACTTATCCCCACACTGGATCTAAACGCTGCCCTCGTACCTTTAATAATTCTGCTGGTTAAAGGTCCATTTACATGTGCAGAGCCAATCCTAAAATGAATCTAGACTTCTGTTCAGAGTTTCAAGTGAAATAGCAGCAGGAATTTTGCAATACGATTTGCAACCCAGAGAAAGAGAACATCCCCACACCACAGCACGAGGTGACAACGCTGTCCTGGGAATAACTTCCACAGTGCCATAGGGATTTTATTGCTTCTGAGGCTTTCTGCAGGCAGCTCCCCTTCACCCTCCACCCCACTCACTCCATGGAACGAACAAAAAATCTACAGCAATCCATGCATGTTACCATTCTACGTGCTCTGAAGAACAAGCTTGATTTTGTTTCTCCTTTGTTCCATTAAAGGAGTGAACCATGGGCACATCAGAGATGCAGGCAGCAGCACAAGCCTGGTTACACACCACCCATCTTCCAACAGATCTTAAGTTCCTAAACTCCAGTTGGAAACACTTGTTACGAGCTCAGCTTCCAGCCCATGGAGGGGTCACACCCTAAAACAGGCATTTGTAATTCACAGCACCTGTTTGTACAGCCATTCCCTGACTACTTAAAACAAATACTAAGTTTTAAGGTAAACAGAAATCTAATTTTGTCTAAAAAAACCCCCACCAGGATCAACAAAGGGTGGTTGCATACATTACACACAGGCTGGTGATGCGGTTCCTTTCCTAGTGAAGGGGGGACACAGAGGGAAGGCTGCGTTCTGGCCTAGATACCCAGAGCACTGGAAACTGACGTGCTCACAGAGCTCTGCCCAACGCACAACACGGCGAGTGCTGCCAGCCTGCTGCCCAGCAGCAGCAATCTCCCTGCCCCATTCCTTTCCTTGCCATGCTTCTCAAACTACGTTGGAGACATGAAAAATAACACTAATGCTGCTGAAGACACTAAAGACAAGATTTCACCAACAAAATGTTGGGAAAATTGCTACAAATCCATGACTGCATACAGCTGCAGCGGTTACAGTAAACAGAAACAGCAGTTTATAAGCATGTCTTTCTTTGATCTTGTACAGAAACACCTTGGTATCGCCTGCACTCTTCAGAATGCAGAAACAGCCACCAAGTCCTTCTTGAGAATACAAAAATCATTTTCCTGTGTCAAAATCGTTATATCATTGCTTTAACTCCATTCGGACTGTTTAATCTCCCCCCAAAGCAGTGCAGAAAGAGAACCCGACTGCAGATCTGCCCATACACAGTGCCATGCAGCAGAGCTGTTGAAGCAGCGATGAATCAAAGCGGCATCACTACGGCGTTCCTTCAGCATGTGCCACCCCTCTGGAACACACCATCACCCCCCAGGAGGCGTTCGCTCCCTAATTCACTGTTCAGATCTCGCTGTAACGTGGCTGCAGGGTCACAGCGAAGTGGGACGCGTCCGGGGAGGACAGCGATCAGCACGGATAAAACAATTTGTACGGAGACAGCCCAACACCCCGACACAGAGCGGACCCGCCCCGGTCACCGCTCGCAGCAGATCCCGCAGAGCCCCGATCCGGGCCGTCCCTCCCCGCCCGTCCCTGACCGCTCCGCGTCCCCACGGCTCAGCGCTGCCCCGCGCCCCTCCGCGCTGCCCAACATGGCTGCACCGCGTCCTCTTTGTGCATTTCCCTTCTGCCTCTCCCAACTTCTTCCACCTCCCCTCGTTTACCTCAGCGCAGGGGACTGCTCCGAGTGGTTACCAGCGCTGTATCCCTTTTACCATCCCCGCATTTCGCACTCGGAGCTCTGTGGCCCTCCCCGGGCTCGCCCTTCCCCGGTCCCCTCACAGCGAGGGGCCCCGCACCGCCCCTCAGCGCTCGGCCCCGGGGTCCGCCCGCAGCCGCCGTCCCTCAGAGCGGCGGGGGTTCACCGTTTCACCCCCCCCTCCCCTCCTCCAATCGGACCCCCCCCACA
>WBMW01003645.1:794300-841829 GCA_013396635.1 Penelope pileata | reverse complement strand
ACACCCCCCCCAGAGCCACAACCAAAAAAAAAAAAAAAAAAAAAAAAAAAACCAAAAAAACTCCTGGAAGCCTCCCCCCGCCCCAGCGCGGCGGCTCTTTGTGCTCTGTGCCCGATACGTTACTGCAGAACAGCCCCGGCCCGGGGGGCTCAGCCCTCACACAGCAACGCGTTCCCCCCTCAGCGCGGACCGTTAGGGCCGCCCTCACTCACCCACAGCTCCGTGCCCCAGCTCATGGCTCCGGGCGCTGAGATGGGAACGTCTCGGGGTCTCCGTGCCCTCAGCGAGGCTTCCTGCCCCTTCTCTCCGGGCGAGGCGGGGTGCGGAGCGGGCGCTGCTCACCGCCGCTCCCGCCTCATCGCGCCGCAAAATGGCCCGAGCGGCGCCGCGCGGGAGGCGGGGGCGAACGGGGCGGGGGGAGCGCTTGACAGCTCCGCCGCACTGCGCGTGCGCGGCCCCTGAAGGGGGGCGGACGAGGGAGGGGGACGAGGGGAAGCAGTGCGCATGTGCGGCCCGACGGCTGCAAGCTCCCGTGCCCGGCGGCAGCATCGGGGCCGCGCCGCCGCCCCCTGGGCCGGGCAGAGCAGGGCGCTCCCTGGCCACCCACAGCTGTTGTCGCTTGTCACCCCTCTGTCACCGCGCGATGTGTCGTTTTCTTATTTTTTTTTTTAATTTAACCCAGCGTTCCTGTTTTGAAGATTTGGATAAGGAAACCCACGCCCTGCAGGGAGGTGCTCACACTCAGCTCCCCAAATACACGCACACCCCGACCCAGCCGAACCCAGGGACAGAACATCTGCCATCTGTCACCAGCACGCTCAACAGACAGGCAGAAAAATAATCAAATTACCTGCCCTCGCCTAAACATGGGTTATTGCAGCAATCCTGCAGGCCCTGCAGAAAGCAGCTCGTTTCCGTGCCAGGGAAATAAGATTTATTCTGTGTTCATCTTCCTCTGTAACAGCCTTTATTTGAGCTGTGTCACTTAATCTGATTTTACATCTCTGCTTTTCAGCTACAGGAAACATAACAAGACCTTTAGATTTCTATTTTATATTTATTGTTGCATCTGTCCACGAAGGATTTACACAGGGGGAAAAAAAGGGAAGTACCTTTTTCCCGTTCACCTGAAAAGGAAAACATCTCCTTGTAGAGGGGTGGGATCCTTCTGGTGTCAGAAGATAGAAACTGTCTGCTGCAAGTGCTCCCTCCCTGAGATTGATGCATTTCTCCTTTTGTTGACTGGTACTTGGATATTAACCTACAAGAAAACAAGAAAATAAGTGATTCCAACACTCAGAACAACAGTGAAGATGATGCTGATAAGGGAACTGTATTTGTTTTTTATCCCAGTTGGTTCCATTGGTTTGAACACAAGAGCAGAGTGCTGCTTCCCACACTTTGATGGGAGGCAGAGCAGCACTGCTTTTGTTCATCTTTAAACGTTCTTACTTTTAAGGACTGACTTAATAACTAAGAAGCACACTGTTGTACTCACTTTTACAGAGTACTCCTTCCTGCTACTGCCAGCACATTTAAATATCTGAGCCTGCCATGCTGCCAAAAGCACAACTGCAGTCTTCTAAGGGCTTGTACTTCCCCAAAGTCTCAGCAAAGGGAATACCAAAGCCCACTGCTCCTCCTTAGGCTTCTGTCCATCCAGAACACATTACAAAACCAAACATAGTTGCATCACAACTATTTGAGAGCATAATCCATAAATACTTGAACAAAAAGAATGTACAGAATCCAAGCACAAAGCAGCATAGGTATCATTGGAGGCAAATTTGCTGTGGAATTTCCTTTTGCACAAAGACCTGGGAGGGGAACAAGGCAAACCTGTTACACCAGCACTGGCAGGGAAACCTGTCCGCACCGAAAGATAAAAAAATGCTTAACTGGTTACAGAAAGATACAGGCCAGAAAGGCAAGTTCTGTATTATGATGGCACATGAGAACCAACAATACCAAAACCTATGAAAATTTATTAAAATTTTTGTTGGAGAAAGGCTCAAGACAAAAACTGGATAAAATGAAATTCAGATAGTTCTGGTAGGAGACTTTTTTCCTGTCTTATTATTTAGTCTGAAACTCTCTAAGACAGGGACTGCCACTTACATTATTACTTTCATTTGTACAGAGCCCAAAACAGCAGGGCCTGCAGCTTGATTCATCCCTAATTACTAATGTAATTAAGGATGGGAGCATTAAGAGCCTTTTATGCTACAGCATGATGCTGGAAGGCTTAGTAGGTCGCAGCCTCAAAAGAATAGTTCAAAATAACACTTAGAAAACAGATTATTTATCTCTTCATTACTTAATTTACACAATGCAAATCAGAACAATACAAAAACCAGGGGGAGCTTTCCCTTGGCTGCGCTGAGAACAAGACCATTCCAGATCTGTTATCTAGATACAGGCCTATTCCTGTAAATTCTGTGTTTACATCTCTGTTGTTATGAGTCAGAGAATTCTCTGCACAGAACCAAAGCAGAAGAAATTGTTTAAAAAAGAAAAAAATTAAGACCCCAATCCCACTCCAAGATAAAGAAAGGTAAAAACAAATCCCTAAACTGTAGTTTAATCTAGATCCCTACTCTCTGGGTTTACTCATGCAAAGCAAAGAAAATCACAGCTTGCAAAGCAAGTACAAGCAATTCTAGCTTCCAGGATGTAAGAGGAAGAGGACCCACCTTTCCCCCCTGAAGTTATCACCCCTGCAGCTGCTTCCCTTTTATTTTCATAATTTTATTTTCATAATTCTACCCAATCCGCATCCAAGACATGTAAGGTAGATGTTGCTTATAACCTCTCCTACGCTGGGACTGAAACAGCACCAGGAAAGGAAGAGGACACACCTTTCCCTAAGGCCATCACCAATACAGCTGTTTCCTTTCTGCTGTTGTAACACTGCAAAGCTCATTCAGACACACAGCAGAGGGTCTTGGTTCTCTCTACATGACCTATCAGGGCACACAGGGGGCTGATTAACACCTGATTAAGAGCTGATAAACCTTAATGACTCTGACCATCCTCACCTGGGGCCTCCACCCTACCACACCCCCATCCCCCCACACCCTCTGCCCACGGACACAGGAGCTCTATTTAAGCGTTAGTCTGAAGCATTGTTCTGTACTTAAGCTGTGCGTTGACTTCTCATTTCAGCATCTGAGCTGTAAATTGATTTATCAGTTCAGCCTTACCCCTGTCTTATTGTTGTGAGCTTGCTTGATGACCTGGGCTTTCAGGTGCTATCCCTGGGCTTGCCTTCCTCAGGAACTGTGGGACTACACCCTGAATGGCGAGGCCCCTGTCCTGGTGGCTGTGTTTTTGTGCTCAGTGTTCTTTAGAGAAAAGACAGCACTGGCTAATCCATGATATGCCTATACCATAGCTCATTGAGTACACCACTGTTTAATCTGCTTTACTATATATTGAGGTGTACTTGTAGACTATCCATGTGTCAAGAGACTTCTGACACTGCTGATGCCTTTCACCCAGTCTCAACGGTTGCCCGTGACACACTTCCAAAAAAATCTGTGAAGGGTCCTAATTACATATTTGGGTATGTGTGTGGAGGGGGGAAGAAGAAGGAATGCAAGACAGCTAAAACTGAAGCTAAATTTATGCATACAGCCAATTTAGAGTAAGGTGAATCTTATCTGGAAGTTACAATAAAACATCAATGTTAAGATGAGAGTTGCTGTTACAGTATAGTCATTACTGACAGAAGACAATTTGCATAGTGATAGGAATGTGAACTTAAGTATAGAATCTTTTAACTTATATATTCTTCGAAAAATGCACAGCCAAAGAAAGTAAACATGCTACAAACCCTAACTCCCACAGATTCCTTATTCTAGCTTAGTTGCAAGTCAGTCACTACGATATCCTGACAGCTGGTGGACAGTTAATAAATACTCAGACAATTCCAGTCTGTGGCATAAAATTCCCTGATTGCTATTAGGAAGCATCTTCAGAGAAGGAGAGGCTCATCAGCTGAAACATTCTCCAGAACTATACGAGAAAGCTTCATGCTGTTTGGCTGCTGAAGTAATCGATGTGTTACTGATGGAGGAGCAAGGCATAAAGCCTGTGCTGCAGCCGTGCTTGCAAACAACCATTCCTCATGAGTCGAGCATCTCTAGGTTTCCCAGGGCGGTAGGAATTATAGTAATTACAACGTCTTACTTTGGAGAAAACATCTGGACCAAAACCATCTTTTCCAAACAAATTCTCTGCTGTTCAGTTCCCCAGGCTTCCTGCAGCTCACAGGGCGGAGCTGAAAGGACATCTAGCGGCACACCCACGTCACTGCCTAGAGAAAGAATCCGACTAAGAACCAGCATGTTTTTCATACTTTCAGGTATTTTCTGGTACCAGTCCTGGTTTCTTTGGTTGCTGTTGAAATGTCTGTGTTTATTACTTACAAGAAAAAGGGGAAGGTGAAACTAAGAGGTAACATGTACAGTAACACCTGAATCACCACGGAACTGAGACATTCCACGTAATCTTGCTAATGGAAGGATCAAGATGTTTCTCTACCTGTTCACCCTCACGTGTTCTTTTCTGTTCCCACCCAGCTGTACGTGGCTGTAGCTGTGCAGTGGTGACTGCAACCTCTGAAAGGAAAAATGAAAATGTTTGAGTTGTGAGAGCTGACAGAACACTGAGGAACTGCATTTAGTCACATCGATGAGGTGGATCTATCACAGAGTCTTTCAGAAATGGTTCTAGCAGTGGGTTAGCCTAAAAGCTGCTCTCATTGCCCCTTTGCATTATGTCTGGCAAAGTCACTGAAGCCAGGCCCAGGCTGTGAGTAGTTTCCAGTGGGACTACAGTGACTAATTTCAAACAGCTCAACGGTTTCAGAACTATTCCAGTAAGGCAGTAGAAAGCCCTTTACTTTGTTGTGTATTTTTTAAAGATATTTAAAATGAATACTGCAAACCCAGCTTTAAACACAAACAAGTCCGGTCACTTTGACCCTTGATGCTCACACACAGTGATTACCACAGCTCTCAGCAGGAGGCCAGCACCCACAGGCCAAGCTGAGAGCCCGGAGCCCAGACCCACCCCAGGACGGGGGAGCTGAGGGGGTGCAGCTCCGCAGGGCCTCACTGAGCCCCTCAGCGCGGGGGTCCCTCGGCAGCAGCCAGGCCCGGGGACCCCTGTGAGCAGCCACCGGGCAGGGGGCACCACGGCAGGGCCCGGGGGGTGTGGGGAAGCCTGAGAAGCGGGTGCCGAGGCCCAGGGACGGGTAAGAGCCCGGAGGTGACAGCCGAGACCCACGGGCGCGTACCAACCCCTGCAGTCGGGCGCGCTGTGACACGAAGCTGACAGACCCGGCGGCCCTGCCCACCGCGAGTCACGTGCCCCTCCCAGCGCCCCCCGCTCCCGGAAGTGGCGCGGGAAGAGGATGCTGATGTTGGACTGAACATGGCGGCCCGCGGCCCTGTGGCCGCGCTGAGCTGGGCTCCGCTCCTGTTGGGGCTGGCGCTGCTCTGCGCGGGCCCGGCTGACACCCGCGTCCATCACCTCACCCTCAAAGTAAGGTCTGCGCCGCAGGGCTCTCGGGCTCGGCCCGGGTGGAGTGAGGGGAGCGGCGGGGCCGTGTGCCATCTCCTCAGGCCGGGCTCGCCCCTCTCCCGGGCCGTGTCTCGGTGCTCCCGGTCCTTCTCCGTCCCCGCTGCTCGCTGAGCTCTGCCCCTGCGCCTCGGTCTGCTCGGGCCTCGCTTCGTTCTGCTTTTTGCGTTATCCCCGCTTGTAGCCCCTATCTGTGCCCGACCCGCGGGGATGCGGCTGAAGGGCGGAGCGGGGGCGGCTGCCGAGGGGCCGCGGCCGCGCACAGTCCGCGTTCCGCCTGGGCCCGCTGTCCTGGCCCCAGGTCACGGCGAGGCCGTCGTGTTTCTCTTCCCTTCCCCGGGCGGTTGGGTCAGGCCGGAGAGCAGCAGCCGCCGGCAGCTCTGGCTTTCGGTTTAACGGACTCGGGGCTGCGCTTTGTGAACGAGCCCCGTGCGGCCCGGCAGCGGTGTTTGAGGGAGGGGAATTCCATGCCCGTCTGTGGAAGCAGCCCCGTGGTGCTTCAGCATGGGAACAGCACCCAAACTTTGTGGGAGTTCCCCCTCAGCCTTTGGGGCGCAGTGAATGCGTTCCTGACTCATAGGGAGTTCTCCAGACAATACAGCAGCCTAAAATGCCCTGGATGAGTGTTGTTCTGCCCCAGGAAAAGTTAGCTTTTCTCTGAAGCAGCAAACTGGGAAAGTTTGGCTGGTTGCTTTGTTGTTTTGAAGACTTTTTGACCAACAGTTGAGTGCTGGAGGAGTGTCTCCTGGGGTGACACTTCTCTTATGCAATAAACTTTCAAGTTGGTTTCAAGCAAATGTTCTCAACAGCAAACACCACTGTTTCTGGTTCCTCTTAGGACCTCTCTGACCTGCTTGGGTAAAATGCCCCCCCCCCTCCACTTTTTTTTTTTTTTTTTTATAAAAAAATAATTTTTTTTTTANGGTAAAATGCCCCCCCCCCCCTCCATTTTTTTTTTTACAATGAAAATGAAATGATTTCAGTTTAGTAATGTTTTGTGTGAGTTGCAACACCAAGCTGCCAAGCACTGAGGAAAGCAGAAGTGCTTTCACGCCTTTGTCCACCTGTACAAACGTGGACTTCATTGTCAGAGCGCAGCGAGGTCGCAAACGACGGCGTCTGTGGAAACATCCGGCTCCTTTGTGGTGAACTCTCCCTTCTGGTGTTCTTCCTATTGGCACTGTGTGCTTTGAGGCTCTGCCAAGTTAAAGGCCACAGCTGTGAGTGAGTGTTAGATACAGGCTTCCTCAAACAAAGCTGTTGTTGCCCAGGTTAGAAAAGCCTTATTCCCCTGTCTTTGTAATCAGTGTGCTAAAGTGAAGCTTTTTCTGTGGTCGGGAAAACAGGCTACAGTCAGAATGGCTTGCTGTTCTGAAAATAACTTTTTATCTTTATGGAAGCATAGAAAAAGGGGTTTTTTTTCTTTTCTTTAAGGTAGAAAATGAATTTGTTTGAATCTTGCTGTTAGAATGACCTCATCGAAGGAGACTCTTCCTTGGCAACAGTTGTTATCAGCTTCGTTAAATTAATGTGATAACTTATAATAAACAGAAAACACTTTGAAAAGTTTTAGAAAATACATGGAAACAATGTTCAGAGGTTTGCAGGAGTAGGTGGTAGTTAGTGTTTCTGGTTACTGAACATATGGTGTGTGCTGGGCTTTTTGGGTGGTTTTTTTTTTTTGTTGTTGTTCTCAGCCATTGAAAGCTGTGATACTGAAGCCTTACATTTTGTGTGACGCCGTGGCAAACTCCTTCAGAGAATGGGGAAGTTTGTACAGCTGAGGCCTTTGTCAGGCTCACAGATAAGTTCAATGCTAGTGACTTGCTGAAGTTAACAGGTTTCTGGAGGTTTAGCAAGAGGAGCTGCCCAGCTGACAATGCTGTGCAGCCACATGAGGATAAGCACTCTCAGTTAAAACTTTCTCTGTACCAATAGCATCATCTCAATTACATTTTGGGTAAAATGTTAAAGAAAGTGTATTTGTCTGTTCTGGCCTATAGGATCTTGGATGTCACTTCCCTTAGTCATGTTCAAGTGGTGCAGGATCAGTTTTTGCCCTAGAGGAGCAAAAGAAGCAGGGAAGAATTGGTTCGTACCTTTGTTATAAACACACAATCAGATATTTCTGAAGTCAAAAGTTGAGTGGTAATAAATAAAAGCCAGACTTTGCCAACCTGTTAAGCCTCTTGTGAGAGGCGAGACAGCTACTAGTAAGCCAGCATCTTTAAGCTGTCGATCTGTGGAGCAGGAGAGGCTCTTGCAGTGCTTGCTGTTGCTTGTCAGGACCGTGTAAAGCTGAAGGATTTGTGAACTAAATCTGTAAACTCTAAGCACTCAGAGCTGATAGAAAACCAGGGAGAAAAGTGCATGTTGTATGTTAATTGTTTGTTGTTGGGGAACGTATTGGTGAACTGGTGGAGCAAATGAACTTAAGTTGAACTGAATAGTGCCTGCAAGAATTGTGAATGAAGTGGCTGTCTGCAGTTCTATTTACAGCATTCAGAATGCCTTGGGGTCACGCTGTGTTTCCCTCTGTGCCATGCCCCAGTTACCTCCTCAAATGATTATCTGTCCACAAGTGGTTAATGCCACGCCAAGTGTATATCTAAAATAGCCAGTATTAATCTTCTGACTGAGAAATCGTGTTGAAAGCGCTGTGAAACAGACCAGGTGGACTCTTGCTTCAAGCATGTAAGTGACCTCCAGCACAAAGACAGCACAGCCGTAACACTGTTAAACACAGCATCTGCTGCGAGCCGTGTGTCAGTCACTTTTTTGCTCTTGTGAGCATTAAGGGAACCATCTGGTTATTTGCCAGGTTGACTTCATTCTCTTAGGGTGATCTCTTCTTACAGCTAGATTACAGGTTGGCTGTGTCAGGGTTTGTGTCCTGCTGTTGTGACGAGTGATGTTTGTGTAGGGAGAGTCCTGGGCAGAGAGATCAGAATTAACACTGTGTGTCAAGGGAGAGGGACAGCTTGTTCTACTTCTGCAGTTCTTAGCTCTGTCTTCCAGTACCTTGTCCAGAAGAGTCTGGCTGCCTTTAGCAGTTCATTTCTCTGCTTCAAGTACTCTGAAATCTGATTATCTTCTTCTAGAGGGAACAAGGCCCAGCTGGAGTTACATCTGGCTAGGGGTGTCAGGGACAATGAGAAGGGCTTCCTCAAATGCATCAATAACAAAAAGAAAACTGGGGAAAAGGTGGCCCTGCTACTGAATTGGGGCAGAGACCATGGTGACAGAGGATGCAGAGAAGGCAGAGGTGCTGAATGCCTTCTGTCCTTCAGTTTCCACTGCCAAGGCCAGTCCACAGGAAACCCTGAGCTAGGAGACCAGGGCTGCTAGATGATCTCCTGTGGTCCCTTCCAACCTCAACTGCTCCGTGATTCTTATTTTTAATGATGAACTGTAAAAGTGCTTTGAATTTGCTTTTTAATTGTTGTCGTTCTGGTCTTATTTTCCTTCCAGTTAATGATTCTGTAGGATTGAGGGTCCAATTCCATACCAACTTACTGTTTTTTGAATGCAAAGTATCAGGGATATGACCTTTCCTCATCTGATGTGGCAGCTGTGTGTAATGTTTACTGCTTTTCGTGTCAGGTCCTTTATGATCTCCCCATTTGAAAAAAAAAAAAAAAAAGACCAAGTGTACGTGAGCTGTTATCAGCTGAGCAAGGCACGAGGAGGTATCAGTTTGTACAGTTTCCTTGCCTGACTGAGAAGAGATAAGTTATTCTGCAGCTAAGACTGGAGGCAGAAGAGGGGACTGGAATTTCTGTTAGAAAAGCTAACCCAAGTGATGCTGTTTGACCGCAGCATCCATATTCAGTATTGATCCTTCCTTTAAGATTCAAAGCCTTGAGTCTTGCCAGGTCCTCGCTAAAAGGATTTGGAGGAATGGGGCTGTGTAAGAAACTTTCTCATCTGCACCACACATAACTTTCTAGCACGCTGGGTGTTTGACAGTCCAAACACTGACCCTGCCTACCGTGGAAGATCTGATAGGATGAAAGCATGCTGTGACACTTGCTGAACACTTGGCCAAAACCCAGTTCTCTATTAGGTAAGAACGTCGTAATCAACTAATTCCTCTTCAGTCTGTTGCAAGGTAGTGGCTAGGATACAAACAATAGTTTTCTTGACTTTTTTTTTTTGTAGCAATACTTTGTTTAATCAGTGGTGCCGGAATTTTAATTTCCTCCAGACTTCTTTCTTGCAGCTTTCTCAGGAGTATGGTCAAATAATTAGCAATGTCACGTTTGTTTGAAGCTCATGTTAAGGTTGTTGTAAGAGTTAATGGATTCCAGTGAAATAGTTGGCAATATCTGAAGGTATCTTGTAGAAATTTACTCTTGGTGTGATCAGATAGATATTCTGTGTGAATACTGGAGTGCCAGTCTCTGTCACCCTACTGCCCCTTTCGTTGTTCCTGCAGGTGGCTGTGTGTTGTGGTTTAACTCAGTGAAAGCCATGACACTGTGTATGGGAGTTGTAAACTGTCTTTGTTTTCTTATAGGATGACGTGAGGCAGAAAGTGCACCTGAATACCTTCGGCTTCTTCAAGAATGGTTTCATGAAAGTCAGTGTCAGCAACCTTTCATTGAAGCCACCTGTGGGTGCTGATGACAAGAGCAGCTCAGCAGTAAGTTAACTTGGAGTCCAGTCACTGCATCAAGCTTCCTGTGTAATTGCCCTTGGAATGGATTTTTTAACTTGTTTGAAGTGTCAGATCACAACTGATTGTGCCGTTTGCTTTGCTCCCTGTTGTAAGCAACTTGTGAGCCTATTATAAGGCTTATCCTCAAGTGCTATCCATTCTGCTTGAAGGACAAATTTTAACTTATCAGATCCTCTGCTGAACTTGTGTGTCTGTATATATGTATTTTATGAATAAAATAGAATTGTGCAGTTGAAAGAGACCTACAAAGATCATAAGTCCAGCTGCCTGACCAGGGCAACCCAAAAGTTAAACAATATTGAGGGCATTATCCAAATGCCTCTTGAGCACTGACAGGCACCAAGGCATTAACCACCTCTCTAGGAAGCCTGTTCCCATGTTTGTCCACCCTCACAATGAAGGAATTTTCCCTGATGTCCAGTCTGAACCTCCCCTAGCACAGGTTTGTGTCATCCCTGGGTACCCTATAGTATATACTGTGTATATATGAATTCTCTATCGATCATAGGTTTTCTAAACAGTTCTCTGGGGTGAGATTTTTCACATTGTCTTGTTGCATTCCAACACATCTTGTGATCACTTAATCAGTAGAATGCCAATATAATGATCCTCTCCTGACTTAGATTTTTAATTTTCATGTTACATGGTATATAACATATTAGCGATTTTAATAGTGATACTGAAAAATCAGGGCAGAAAACAGACCTGTTCTTACTTTTCTGCATACTTCTTTATTATTAAAAGTATTACATCTTTTTCTCAAGAAAAAATATCTGGAGAAGTGCTGAAACAAGTTAAAAGGAATCAGTGTCAGACGGCACCTGAGTTTGAGTCAGTATATATTTAATTCTTAGTGGGTGTGGATGAAGCAGCAAGTTTATTATATTTGAATGATTTTCTATCTAATTAGGTAATGAAAAAAATTCCTGGATTCTGCCTTAAACATAGGATAATTTATTTGGAGAGCAGCATTTTTGACTCATTCTGTAATGGCTGAGCTGTTTGAATTTGACAGATTCTTCTTCATTGTCTCATAGGTGGGGTTCAGTTTGGATCGAACAAGAAATGATGGGTTCTCCACTTACCTGGTAAGAGAGGTGGATTTTATTTTCTACAGAAGGGACACCTCATAGTCTTATCTTCTTTCAGGAAAGGTTGGAAGGAAAAAAGGGCCTTTAGATATGGGCAGGTTGTTAAGGATAATCCAGTTTTACAATTTACTGGACTAAACATAGTAACCTGTACTTGGGGGAGAACATGCCTGTTTCTATAAACAGGAAGGTACTTCAAAGATGTTTTGCTTTTATTGCCAGGATGAAGAAGTGGATTACTGTATTTTAAAAAAGAAACCGGAGCAAGATGTTTCTGTTGTAATCTTACTTCTGGACTTCAAAAATGATGTGTGAGTAAAGAGATTATTTCTGTACTTGAAGTCAATGTAACATCTGTGAAATTTCTTGAAGGGCCTGGGAAGCTGCTCTGCATGTAGTTTTAGTGGATTACATGAGACCTTGAGCCACTTTAAACTCCAAATTATCTTTTGCTCTCAACAATTCTTGATGTGTATTGGAGGGGCAGGTGGGGCAAATGAAACTTACCTCAATTGTGCAGTAGGCACAATTGCACTTGAGGTTTCAGGTTGATCTTTCATTTCTCGTGTTTCTGGTTACCAAAACAGAATGAACTTACTTTTCCTCAGCTGCTGATGCATTTAATGTAATTGTATAATTTGACTTCTCCCAATGCCAGGCTGCTGTAAGCCATGGTCTGGTGTTGGCATGTTCTCCATGGTAAAGAACAAGGCAAGACTCGTATTTTTGTTAAAAGACAAGTGGCGTGATATTTGCACTGTTTTCATTTAACCTTCCTATGCAGGCTATAGAAAAAAGTAGACTCGTAATTCTAAAGTTGAAATCACACTCAGGAGACTGCCTAATACTTCAGCTGATCTGACAGGCCTCTCAGTGCATTTCTTCATGATGCTCAGGAGTGAAAATGCTCAAACTTCCTGAGCACCTTTTTTTTTTTTTTTTTTTTTTTTAAGGTGATTGGTGTATTTTGATAAGTTGATTTTCCTTTATGGTCATATGTAGACTATGGCAGCCTCTTTAGTAATGTTGATTGGCTTTCATTTCGTATATAAAAACTTTGTTTCCTCAGCGTGAAAGTACGGTTCTCTGCAGAAGCTTCTTCCCTGTTACCTAAAATTTCATTCATGTCTGAGGAAAATGCTACTGCCTTGCCACCAAAAACTTCTGAAGGTAACAGTGATTCCAGTAGAAGTCCAACACAGACTAACAACAATACAGATGGCAAAGGTAAGTCTGTTAAATCTGACTGTGCTCTCACTGCTTGTTTATGGTCAGTGTGCATCCAACAGTCTGTGGTGGTCGCATTCCAGGATCCCCTTGGGCTAGAGTTTGACACAGCCTTGTGAAAATGGAGTACGCTGTCTTCATTTTGCTCAGTTGTTTCTGCAAGTCAGGATCTGAAGCTGGGTGACACTGAAGATAATTTGTTGACAGCTCTAGTTTTGCTTTTTCTTACAGTAGTGTAGCATGAACATTGACAGTGTGCTGACACAGAAAAGCCAAAAGTAAAACTTAAGTCTTGAACTTTGACTTCCTGGTAGGATGGGATGACTATGTCTGGAAAGCTGCCTACAGGGTCTGTTGAAGTGAGTGGAGTGGAACTGTGAACTTGATGTTTTGCTTTGTGTGAATCTTCCATCAATTTTAATTTCTTAAATTCAGAACAGATCTTGACTTGGCATANTTTTTTTTTTTAAATTGTGACCTTGTCTAGTAAAGAGCTGAGAACCATTTCCTTCTGGAGGGCCAGTTAGGACATATGTTTTTCAGGCCTTGTATTAATGTGCCTGTTAAGACTGCTTACTTTAAAGTAATACAGTTGTAGACTGTATGAAACAAAGCTGCAGCCCGGCTCCTGGCCTCCTGCATCACTGTAGTTGGGGGTGAAAAGGTGGAAAGTTTATTTGGGCATGGTTTTGTAGAAGATGTAGTAGTAGTGAAACCTATCTTAGCATTTGGGGATGGATACATTCAGAATGAATGGAAGTGGAGGGAGGAGTAAGGGAGTTGGGGAATGATCTGTTAATGATTATCTTGGAAACTGCCACGCAGGCAAGTGTAGGAATATTTGAGTAAGGTACTGGCAACGTGTAAAAAGTGATAGTCTATGAGGATGTCTACATGCTCTACATACTCTAAATATACCATCAATACTTTTATCTCTAGATAAGAAGTCCAAACGAAGTACAACATCCTCTCAGGTAAGAAACTATCTGCTGTTCTCATTCAGAAAGAACCTGGGGGAATGCTCCGATATAGGCATGGCCAGAAAGTAGAGAGGAATATTTTATTTTACTTTATTATAAATGTACGGAATGCAGTTCTGATTGTCTGGATGCTGTAACCAGATATAGTAGGTATCTGTTTAGAAATCTTTGTTTTCTTTTTCCCAGAGCATAGTAGAGCAAGAGCACCCAGTTCACAACGACAGAGGAACAGTCTCGTTTCAGGTAGGGCTTCTGCCAGTGTCTAGTCTTAATGTGTACAGACAATTCCTTAGTCCTATTTTTGTGAAAAGTCTACTACTCCATGTTGTGCTGCCCATTTCCTTGGCACAGAGCCTCTTTAGTAGTTTAGTTTGTTTTCTGAGATGGACTGTTGTTGGAATCCAGTTGCCAGAAAACTCATCCTTCGTAAGGTGTGGGAGCCATTTTTAAACTTTTTGCCTTTCCGCTAATTACCTTGGTCTGTGAGCCTTAGCATGTTTAAGTTCACTGTGATGTGACCAGTTCATACAGATTTACAACAGCAACTAGCTGTGACCTGCCTGATAATTCACTTAAGGGACATCTGTTCTGCATGAAACCAGATTAGCGCTTTGTTTCAGCGCACTGATTCGTGATTGTTGGTTACTATAAAACATTTGAAATTGTGGTGTGATACAGAACAAATTTACACAGCTATGAAAATTTGTATGGTTGGGGTGGGAGCAGAACAGCTGCTTTTGTGTTCAGGCAAGTATGGTCAAAATCCTGTGCTTCACCATGTTAGAGGACGCTTCCTGTTACCTTTTCTCTGTGGTGAAGTAGCTTTAACACTGATGCACAAAGATCTTGGGTTTCCAGAGTGCACAGTTGTAGTGTTTCTATATCTGGAATGTTGTTGGGCCTGGCACATTTGTGGGTTTCCTCAGAACAGTATATTTGCTGAAAGGAACCAACTGAACTGAAATGACTTTCTGGCTCCAGTAGAGGTGGCTTCTTAACAGTGTAGCCCTGTTGTTGAATGAGAGCAATGTTGACTTTCCTATTCCTTATTTTCAGTTTTCTTTTAACATCAGTTCTGATAACCAAGAAGGTCTCTACAGCCTGTATTTCCATAAATGTGTTGGCAGTGATGGGCAGACTCGTGATCAGCAGCTATTTAGTCTTGATGTGAGTATAGCTTCTAAACTATAATTAACTCATTCACTTCAACTAAAATGTACAGCTTTCAATTCTAGCTCGTACACCAGACACACGCAGTATGTGAGTGTGTGTATGGGACGGGAAGTGATTCAGAGCTATGCATTTAATCTCTGCAGTGGCATTTCTGAAGGCAGCAACTACAGTAAGAAAAATTAAAATACTGCTTTTAGAGAAATGTTTGGAAATCTGAAGACTACATGTGGGCTTGCTTCAGTGTACACAGTTGTGACTAGATACTGTAATGAGATAAGAGCTAAAACAGCTGTTCCTGTTTGACTGCTCGTAACATTTTTTTTCCTTTACACAACTACAGATGTTAATGCTTTTGTTGCAATTTAAATGGTTGGTATTTGTGAATTCACTGTTTTTGCTTTTTCTGGCCTAAATCAGGATGCATTTTTACAGCGTTAGGTGAACACCCTTAAGTGTAATATTTCATAGCATATATTCTATCTGTTTTAACATCCAGGAGTTCGGTGCTATGCTGTCTTGAGCCAGAGTGTAATAGAACAGCTCAGACTGTCCTTTTCTGCTTTTCAAGGAAATTACTGTGGGTGTAGTTCCAAAAATGTTTTGAAACTCTTGAGGATGAAGAGCTTATGCTGTTTTTTTTTTTTTCAAGTCTCATAACATTACCACTTCAGAAAGGCTAATTTTAAATGAATGAATCTTTAAGTGAATACTTTAGCCAAACGTGTTCTCAACTGTCCACATAACATACCGTTAATATTCAGATAGAAATTACGGAAAAGAATCCTGAAAGCTACCTCTCAGCGGGTGAGATCCCACTGCCAAAACTTTACATTTCCATGGCACTCTTCTTTTTCCTGTCTGGGACTGTGTGGATCCACATACTTCGTAAACGCCGGTAAGCAAGCTAGTTCTGTTTCAGTGACAAGCATGAGCTTACTTTGATTTTTTTTTTTTTTCTTCCTCTTATTATGTCCAATTCAGATTTAATCACTTTAAAACTCTAAGTCTGGCTTAATATTATGTGCTTTACAGGTACAGCTTCTAGATTAAAACCAGCTACTTTCAGCAGTGCCATTGTTGCAGACCCTGGTTCTGAATATCAAGCCTTATGTTGATTCCATGTGTAGCATAGGTATTAAGGATACATTTTGGCAAAAATTAAATAGGAAGTTCCTATAGTTGGCAAAAGAAACTAACTCAGGTATTAAAAACTAATAGTAGGATGTGGTTAAAAAATTATTCAGGATGCTGTGAAAGTTTGGACTGCAACATTAAAGAGAATCCCTTTGTGCTAATGCTCCACCTGGGAGGTACATTTATAGTAATGAAGAAATATCCTTGCAGAAACTGCAGTTTACTTCTGGCTTTTAACTGATAAAGTTTTTCTTCCTAGAAATGACGTCTTTAAGATTCACTGGCTAATGGCAGCCCTCCCTTTCACAAAATCTCTGTCCTTGGTCTTCCATGCGGTATGTATAACTTCTCTGCCTTAAATTGTTCAGCTGGGAATTGGAAATGTGGCATCCAGAGTGTGCTGTTAGAGGAATTTGTATCAAGGGGAGCGAGGAGGGGAGGCTGAGAGAACTGTCTTTCCAATTGAGATGTTGGTACTGAACTGCAGCTGTCTGATGGAAGTGATTCAGTTTTCATCAGCAAATGGTGACTTTAAATACAATTGAGATTGTGGCCTGAAGTGGGGAAGCAGCAAGCATGTATGTGAGGCTTGAATGAGTTCCATGAATTCTAATGTTCCAGCCATCTGAGGCTGACCTGGAAGCTTGAGTAAGGGTAGTGCTCCAGCTACATGGCTTATAATAAATGTTAATGAATAGAGACCTTGATGGACTTCTTTAGCTGATGTAGTCTGCTGTACCACAGCAGACCTAACATTATCAGCTTTAAAACACATTCAGTGCCTGAAGTCTTTATTGAATTGTATTGACTTTGCCTTTCCACTGAAAGGTACCATTACCAACGCGAACGACAAGCATTTAATCTTCCTATGTTTCTGCCAGTCTCAGTCTTCATCAAGTTCATGTTAGGATAACACCTACAAAAATTTTGGAGTCTACTGGTTTGAATCTGATTTCCAATGAAAGTAAAACTAGAAAGTGTTTAGTTCCCTAATGGAACCGAACTTGAACAATGAATGCATAAAGTTACAAATTTGGCTGTTTAAATGTAGTTAGGTGTGGGAGCTGTGTAGGAAGGATTGTATAAAATGTATTCACTAATGCTTAGAGCAAATGGAGATTACCTCATCGATGCTATACAAAACTGGAACGTTGGAAACAAGCATTCTTTAAATTATGAGATGAGTTTGTACACGCTGATGGAAAATGAAACTTAAGGCTGTCAGAGCAGACCTATTTTATAGCCATGGGTGGGGTGCTGATAAAAGTCATATGAAGTAGCATATTGTATTTTCTGCTTCCAGATCGACTACCACTACATTTCTTCTCAGGGATTTCCTATTGAAGGCTGGGCTGTTGTGTATTACATCACTCACCTGTAAGTATGAAAGAAGATTGATTTGGTAGATTTGAACAATGAAACTGAATTCCCTGCGGGGCTCTCCCTCTCAGGAAAACAGGGAAATGGCTATTTCTTGGTACTGAACTCCGAGTGACAAGACAGCAGTCAGCCCTGTGTGAAGGGGAAAGCTCTACTTGCAGAGGGCAGCTGCAGAGAATTGGTACTTATCTGGGTGGAGGAGTAAAAAGAGAAGAAATGCTTTGCTCCTCTTTGTTCACACTAATATTCAAGTATCTAATTGGCTTTTGGTTTGAATAGTAAGAGGGTGCAGCTGCCAGTGTTTTCTCCTGTTCCTGATGGTAAATGGATGACTCCCCCGGGAAAAGATCGCATATATTGACAGTTGTGAATGAAGGGTAATGTTGCTGTGTAATGCACAGTTGTAAGCAAGGCAGCTGTTTGCTGTTGTAGGATAAGCACTTGCCAGAGTGATGAACAGCAAGGCATTTGTTTGGGTTTGTGGTGTTACTGACAGTGGGAGAGGATGACCTGGGCAGAAGAGGAAGTATAAAATAAAATATCTCCTTGCATTATCTGCTTCTCTTTCAGATTTAAGGGTGCTCTTCTATTCATCACTATTGCCCTCATTGGAACAGGCTGGGCTTTCATTAAACACATCCTTTCAGATAAAGACAAAAAAATTTTCATGATTGTCATTCCGCTTCAGGTGAGGACTGAACTGTGTCAATACTGTCTTGTGGGAGAGCAGCTCGTGGAAACTGTAACAGGCTGTGAATCCTACGCAGATTCTAACAGTCACTGCTTGTATAAGCTTGTTGCTTGTAAGATGAGAATTTTTTGGAAGCTGTGAAAGAGCCAGAAGTTACTTCTGTAATTTTCCCCATTTTTATCTTCATATTGAGTATGAGATAATGGTTATCAAATAATATCAGTAAGCAAACAAGCAGCTGTAATGTAGGTATAGTCGTGCTGGGACAAACTTGGGCTACAACACAGTATTAAACTACCAAGCAGAGAACTTAAAAGGAAGTTATCACTTGTGAAATGTTTGCTGAATGGGCTTAAGGAAAGGAGAATTGAAACTTGCTAGAATCTGAGGGAAATTTCCCCAGTATGTTCAAAGCAATCAGTGTTTGTCTCCTATCTGAGGAGCTGAAATAAATAGGAAGACAGCACTTCTGTTTGTTCTACAGAACAGCCTTTCAGCTTTTTGGGATGTGATCTGTTGCCCACCTGTGAAGTCACAAGTATGTACTTATTGTCTGAGGGTCTTTTAGAACTTGGGTATGGAGTACAAAATGTGAGTGACCAGTTTGAATTATTGACTTGATTTAGAATAATATGGTTAGACTGATTGCTATCTATGTGTATGCAGCATGTTGTTTCTGTATTTGTAATAAATAAATTTTTTTCTATTGATCTCTACCAGAACAGTAGATTCAGCGTAGTATGCAACAAAAAGAGCTACCTTCTGAACGTTGGCAGAAAGAAATTCCAATCAGTTATATGTCTGTAGATCCTGTGAAGATCTTTTGGATGTGTGATTTTTTTGACAAAGAGCTGCAGGAGAAAAATTGAAGTTACTGAATGAATAGGCTCTTTCTGTAACTGTGGGACAGCTTTTGCTGAATACACAGCCCACGTCTAATCTATCCTTGGAAAGCTTCTGAAACCATTAAACACCTTTTGTCCTGTAGGTGCTGGCAAATGTGGCATACATTATAATAGAGTCAACAGAAGAGGGAACGACTGAATACGGACTATGGAAAGAAATCCTTTTCCTGGTGGACTTGTTATGTTGTGGTGCCATCCTGTTTCCAGTGGTATGGTGAGTCACTGTGTGGTGGCTTCTGAGCCCTGATGGCTTGAGCTGCTTCTTGACTAATAGGTATTGACTGTTAGAGGTCAAGATGCTGCCAAAGCTAAGAAGTAAATGTCTGTCATTTGTGGAGTCGTCTTCTGTTAATTTCTTAAACTGTGTCAGTCTTAACCCTTCAGTACAATGTTGTGGAAGATGTTTGCTTTGGAATTGTTAAACCAAGGAAAAATGCGGTTGAAAAATGGGGTTTTGCATTACTGAGGTTGGAAGGTAGGCTGCTGAATTCTCAAACAGCAGCGCGGTCTGAGATCAGAGCTTCTTTCAGCCAGAGTAGCTGCGTATTTACTTGACTGTTTAGAAGAAATAATCCCACAGGGAACATTTCCCTGCCCTTCCTTCCACTCTACTTGGCAAGGAAAAATGTTGGTTATATAAAACTCAACCACCAAAACACAGATAATTCAGATAAATGCTGTTGTTGCTTCTTGCCAGTTAGTCAGGACGTTTATATTCTAAATTCATTTTAGTCTTAATTGAATAAACAGCTGGATCTAAAGGAGGATTTGAAAGAGCTTCTGGCTTCTTGGTTAGTAAACAGAATATTCTAATTTTTCTCCCATATCTCTGGTATTTTTTCTGAAATGCAGAAGGAATAGTGTCTGCCTAGTAAACTTGTCCTCATTCTATAGTGTGCAACTGAGTGTTTTGGAGAACTGTTTCATAATGCATGTGTGTGTTACTCAGTAGATGATGAGAGTAAGCTTCACCTTGGCTTGCTAGGGGGTGTTTCAGCTTAACTTGTCTCCCCAGCTCTCTGTATAAGGACCAATCCAACATAGTCTTAGTGGGCTCCTGCCAAGGCAAGTAAATGTCTTCCAGGAAATTTGCACAACCCACTTGCCACTCCCCCACTCCAGTCAAAACGCTGCAGCTCTCCTGAGGATGAGAGCGTTTGGGTGTGGTAAATAAAACTACAGGAATGTTAACCTTCATTGTAGAGAGTTTCTGATTTCCTATGATAAAGGAAACTTTTTTTTATGGTCACAGCTCTTGCTGCATAGTGCCAGAAGCTGTGTACTACGTAGTGACGTGCTAGTACAGAACTTGTTTTCTATAACAGAACTGTATCTGGAGAACAAATGCATTTGGGTGAACTGTCCTGTAACTGTTTATGGAGTGTACAACCAGTGCTCCTTCATTGTCATGGTACCAACATAAACTGGCAGGGAAGCCTAGGATGCAAAATCCTGCCCCCTTTTCATCTGTATGGTCTCACTGCAGCTGGTGGGATGAGTAATGTGAGCAAGGTGACTAAAACGTAGCCCTTCAATTTCCATTCCTGCCAGGTAGCTTCTGTTATGTAAGTAGCCTATGTAGCCCTGTAAGCTGTAATCAACTATTTAAATGAAAAGAGCTTAAAAGAGCAGTAAGGTGCCAAATGCTTGGCAATACTCTGAATTACTCAGCTTGCCTGTACGAGTGGTAAGCATTATGCTGGGAAGTGCCCCAGTTTCTCACTCTGCTCCCTCCCTCCCTCCCAGCTTTCTGTAGGCTGAAGTAGGCTTTAGCTGTTTAGCTTTCTTAATCACAAGGAGATGCAGATACTTGAACTGACTGCTTGGGAGGTGAAATATATGCAGTGGCAAACATGCTAAGGCACAGTTAATTATGAGCATAACCCAGCCATAAAGATCTAACAAAACTGTTAGAGTTCTAGAGGGCTGCAGTGAAAAGAGCTTATTCTGCTTTTTAATTTTTCAGGTCAATAAGACATTTACAGGAGGCTTCAGCAACAGATGGAAAAGGCAAGTAGCAGTAATTTTCTTGCTGTTCTATGCTATATACCATAAGATGTTGCCAAAATTTCAAGCATGATGCTGAGTTTAAAACATAAACTAAAATGGTACGTGTACACTGCTATTGTTACATTGCTGCTTTTCTTTCATGGTCTTTTAGGAATAACTTCTGGAAAGTACTTTCTTGTGCATTGCTTTTTCAGAATTCATACATGGAATTCGCTCACTGGTAGCTGCACAGCTGTCTGTGCTCAGATTAGACATAATGTCGAGAGGAAATCATCTGACAGCTTTGCCTTCTTCTTAATCTCAGGTTTCAGAAGCAGTCTAGAAGTGAATACCCCAGGTGAAGTGGGGTATATTTTGACTAATAGTCAGCCTTGATTATCTACAGAAATCTTTTCCTGGCTGGACAGAGGAAAATAAACCTCACTAGGAAACAAAACATAAATTGGCATTGAATGTAACACAGTTCTTGTCTTGTCCATGTTTGTACAGCAGTCTCAAGGGCTGCTTGTGTAAAGTCAAGTTATTTTTATTGTAGCAGTATAAGTGAGATGATGGATGGAAAGTCCGCCCAAATATGGCTTTTGTAGTGTTTGCTTTTCCTGCCTTGTCCTCTCACTTCTTCCAAATAAGTTCCTCAGTTGGCTGCAAGTTCAAGCCATGGAGCATAGCACTGGCTTCCTCGGAAGCAGGCAGCCACCTCAATGTTCTATCATTTGATGGCTGACTCTTTTTGAAAGCTTTGTCTGTAGAAAGTGCTTTGGTATATCTGTTCAACCCAATGTTAGCCCTTAACTCTTGTCTCCTTTCTGGAGATATTCTGCTAAGTGGGGATACTTCTTTCAGCCTCTTCCACTGCGACACTTGCATTTTGGTGCTGATTGCCTTTGTAATCTAGTGGATGAGGTGTAAGGCTGGGTACTGAACTCAAACCATGGACAGAACACAGGTTAGGGCTTTTCTTGCCATCTCTTAAACTGAAACAATACTTAAGGTGAGCCCAGCTTTGCCTTTTTTTTTTTTCTTTTTTTTTTTTTTGAGATTCCAAGCTGTAAGATAAAGAAGAGAAAAACATTTACTGCTAGAAACTAATGTGGAAGAGATCAATTTTAATCTAACACGAGTGTTATTGGTAGCTTTCTCATCAGCATGTTTACATGGTCTCAGTCATGTTTGGTGATTTTTTTTAATTTTATTTTTTACCTTGCCCACTGAGCATATATTCTGAAATCTTTCTGCTTTTACTGTTACAAGTCTGCTCAATTTAGACTGTCTTTGAAGCAATCTCTTACTTGGCTGAGAACTTTGCATAAGCAAGGCCTGATTCCTAGGTGGTGTGACTGTGGTGTGGGTCAGTGTTCTGTAAGTAAGGCAGAACTCCTGCATGCAATGGTGTCTGCAGCTGTGCCAGCCCTGAGGACCCGGGGCTAGTGCATGGAACTGTGATGGAGAGCCACCACATGTGTCTGAAGGTGATTAGCCTGTGCTTACATTGCACTTGATGGTCCTCATCACAAGATGGTGCTATGGAGTTGGATTGATTAACCTTAAAACGTGAATGAAGGATAAAAGTAAGGTGGTCAACATCCAGGGTGCTCAACATAAAGGCTCTTGATCTGTCCATCCATCATAGTGATGGGTGGAATCCTGATCTGAGTGAAAACATTGTTTCTGGCTTTTTATTCTACAAGATGTGTTGTAGTATATAATGGAGGAGTCTACTAAGGAGTGGTTAAGGAAAAAAACAAAACTCGGAGAAAACATTGCAATGGCTTGCACCAGATTGTGTCCAGAACCCCCACAGGGATGAGGCTCACTTGTCAGATGTTACAGTATTTAGAGGTGGTTGGCAGAAGCCCGCAGGGAGCATGACCTGGTGGTGTCATGCTGCTAGTGTGCCTGGTGAGGAAACTAAAGATGATTTGGTTGCTCTGTAAATAAGACAAAACCATTCACAGGCTTATAAATGAACTGTCTTTACTGGAACCACGTGTTCTTTGCTCTGTAGGCTTCCCTTGGAGGCACTGTTCTGCAGAGTTCTGCACTGTTCTCAGTGTCCACCAGCACTGACTCTGAATTCACTAGATAAAGACAATTTTCTCCTTAAGTGGTGAACGCTACTGGATCTTTTCATGTGCAGTTTAGCTGCTGCCCTGTCCATCCTGTGGTTAGAGCTGTCTGAATCTTGTGCAGAGAGAGTTCTGCTCAGACTGCCTCTTGCTTGCTAGGATTTATGTTGTCTGGTTTTACCTCAAAGGCTGCTGTTGCTGCTTCTCTCGCACAGACTTCATTAACTTACAGGGTGTCTTTGGGAATTGTATGCTATAAATTCAATAGCTGTTTCTCCTGGCGCTGGGTCTTCTGGTGACCTTTTCACTGGTGAGAAGGACTTAAGGAAAATTATTTTTTCTTCCTTGTGTCCATTGGAACTGATGACTCCAGGACTTTTATGGCTCAGTCTCCTGGTAGCGTTCCTGACTGTTTGTCTGTCTCATCGTCCTCTTCCAGCAACTTCGCAACCTGTTTATTAGACAGTGCTCCCTTGGGTCAAGTGCAGTCATGACTGCAGTCTGACTAGAATAGAAATCAAGTAGAAAGCTGGCCTGACTATGAGTCCTCAATCTGTTAGAGCTGTGTTTTGCTGCAGGGCTTTGTTTTGGCCATCTGCAATTACATGAAAGGCTTGCTAAAACTATTAGTGATTTGGTGTCACTAGCTAATGTTCGTTTAAACTTGTTTTTTAAAAAATGATTTCCTAAAGTGGGAAAGCTAGATAAATGAGTCTAAAGCTATAACTTAGCCAGGAAGAGCTCAGAAGTACAGATGTGAAGAGTGGCATGGCACAGTCATACAGCTGGATCTGAGCTGCCTGGTTGCTAATTTTGTTTTTTTTCTTATTTTGAAGCTAATCTTTAACTCTGAAGTAAAATACTTGACATTCACAGGCTTCTTATCCTGCACAGTGATGGGTTTAAAAAGAAAAAAAATCCCCTTTTCAGGAGCTTTTTTCTTCCCCATTTAAAATCACTGCCTTAAGCAGGTGCCTAGCTGCAGCTCTTGTGGTCTGTCACTGCGTTTTTCAGAGGGAGCCTGCTGTCTGTCCACTTCTGGAGCTGCATTGCAAATGTCTTGCTTGCAGATTTAAGGAAATGAGCCTTGTAAACTGAGCTAGAATTGTTAGGGCTGGAAATCTGCTCACCTATCCCTACCTTGTTCTTAGGTTTCTTAGAAAAGGAAGAGAGCTACTGCGTTGCAGTAAGCTTCCTTATTTTTGTTCAAAACTCCAAGTTCTTGGTCACTGTACGTCCCAAGTCTCACAACCTGCTTTTACCTGTCATGTCATCTGTTGTTTGGGGCAGGAATGGAGGGCTGGAATCACCACAGCAGCTTTTGTTCTGCCAGCACCTCTGTGTTAGGAGATGTGAAGCTCGGTGCAGTCTGATCACGAACAGTTAGCTGTTTTCCTGAAGCACTGCAGCATGTCATAGTTGGCAGCAGTACGAGGGAAATACATTGCAGTGTATAGCTCCCAGGCAGCATTCCCTGTGTGCTGTGCTGTGCAGCGGGCAAACGATGATTAATGCTTTCATGCTTGTCCCCATGTCAGGAAGAATCATTTGACATATTCAGCATCATCCTGCTTCTGTACCATAAAAATGCTGTGAACAAAGAGCCCGATCCTCTGTGGTGCAGAACACCCCAGCTTAGCTGAGCTCAGCAGGAGCTGGAGGTGATGGCTGCAAGGATCTGAGCTAAAACACCTCCGCAGCTCTCTAGAGAGGAGGAGGAGGGCACAGCACCCGGGTAAATGTGCTCCAGACAGTACATGGACATCTCAAAACCGTGAGATAAAGTGCAGTGATTTCAGTGTCAAGACCTCAATGGATAGCACAGGAGAGCTGGAAAATATTGAGAAATGCAAGTTGAGGAATGAAATGGGCCTGTTGCCTTCCAGTGTCCCACTTCCAGGCACCCCAGATAGCTATCCAGGGTTGAAATAGCAATTACGTGTTGGAGACACATAGCTTATCCTGTACTTTGGAATTTCTTCTGTGATGGGGAACTTCCATGCCAACTGGCTAATGTGTTTCAGAATATTCAAGATTAACTAGTCTGTGCCACCTTCTCAGGCATGACACTGAGAGTATCTCTATCTGTTTGCTTGACCTCTTCTTTCTGATGTAGGAATGCTTTTAAGCAGAGTGCCATAGAGATTATAGGGCTGTGCTTCCCAGAGTTACCCCTGCAGTTGCTTTTTGAGGTCTAAATCTGCATGGATGACTTCATTCCTGGGGAGTGGGGGGGATAGAAAACCTCCATTTAGTCTTGGTAACAGCGCAGATTGCATCTGAAATATGTGAGCCAGTGTAGCATGCAGTGCATTGTGGAAATATTCTTAGCTGTACTTTATTGTGTTTGCTCTTGATGTGTTTTGTCTTTGCGTACTGTATTGTCTGAATTTGAGCCTCCTATTCTCTCATCTGCAGTGCTCTTACTGTTATTACATATATATTCAGAAAAGTTCAGATTTAGCCTTCAAAAAGCTATTGTCTGGTGTGCAGGGCTTTTCCCCATCTTGCAGACTGTCTCAGCATTTGTAATTAGCATAGAGAGTAATCTGAAACAGTGACCATTTCCAAAGTTCTATAGTGTGTTATTTCCTGAAAAATGCAGATCAGGCTATTGCAGGCACAAGCTGCTAAAGTAAATGGTGATGAGGAGGGGAGAATGAGAAGCAGGGTATAGGTGTTGTTATAAACCTTTCTTGGAGGATGGCTTTTATCTCAATTAGTCTGTGAAAGGTGGAACACAGGTATGAATTTATTTGTAAAACCTTTTTAGAGAGAGTCTCTTTTATTCTTTTTGTACTCTGCAGTTCAGTGCTGTTTCTTGAAGAATGGTTATCATACTTGAAACATAAATTTGCCCAACCTTTACTGCATGCTGTGATTGCTGCTGTTTTATCACAGCTTTGCAGGCTGGAGCTGTGAGTGATTCGAGTTGTAAGTGACAGCTGCTGGCTTAGCCTCTCTTCTTGTGTGTGTTGCTGTTGGTGTCTGTGCTGGCAGGCTGGGTGAGCCTGCATCTCAGTGTCCAGCATAGCAAGAATCAAGTGTTACTGCTTGGAGCACCTTCAGCCTGTGAAAAAGCAGCTCACAGGCTGTTGATGCCAAGCAGTGATGATTTTAGACATTCTCCAGAACAGCATGTGCTCTAACTTTGAGCTGGTTAGGTAAGCTGGCATTGTTTTGTAGCTGTGCGTTACTACTGACTCCAGTATCTGGCAGTGAAGTGTTTCTGAGGTTGAGGGAGCTGCTGGAGAGCACCTGGTTGTGGTCACCAAGCAAGCTGGCTTCCAAAGGTGGCTCTTCAGTCTTTTTACTTGGTGTTTCTTGTCTTTTTTTTTTTTTTTTTTCTTTCCTCACCCTTCTTCTCCATGTTTAGTCATTCCAGATACCTAGATGTAACATGATTCTTTGATATTGATTATCATGATGCATAGGTGAGATCTTGAGCTGCGCTGTCAGTTGAGGGAGAGGTGCATTGTGACACTTCAGCTGGCAGCCAGCCCTTTGGCTTCAGTATCCTTTCCTCCTATGCACTGCCTGAATCCAACAGAAATGACTCCCCAGCTCACTCAGTTGTTGACTGTGAAGCACTGATGGACTGGCAGTTCGAATCACAGCTGTTGAGTTGGTGTTCCTGTAACTACAAAGCCTGAGGATTCTCATGGCCTGTCATTGCACCAGTTGGTAGCAGTTCTTGAAGATGGATACGTTGAGTTGAAAATAGATCTTTCTGTACAAACCGATACGTGGTGAATCACAAGATCTTCGTGGTCACACTTAATGTAGTACTTTAAATAGGATAACATTGCTTCATGGTTTCATGAGCTTGTCCTGCATATCTGCATGTTTTAATCTTTCTTCATGATGGAAAGCTTTTAACCTTAAGCTGCCTGGTAGAGGACCAGACCCGTGAAAATTTGAGTTTATTTAAATGTGGGTCTGACATTTGTGAGGAGACAATGTTTCAGGGCAGTTGCAGGGCTGTGCAGCTATTGCACAGTGAAGTGCTCTTTGTCCTGAGTCTGCAGGTGCAGGTCTAGAGCATGGACTTTCTGGGGTCCAGCACTCTATATTGCAGAGTGGATGCTATTCTACGTTCAGTGTTTCATATGCAGTCCACAAAGAAGTGTGGCAGGATTTTCTAACTGGCAACATGTGTTCACTGGCTCTAAATTGCATCTCTGTATGCTGTCAACGTATCTTGGACTCTTTGCCTCTCCTGTTGTCACAAGAGCACCAGGAGTCTGTATCTCTTATCTCGCTGCACCTATGAAACCTGACTCTCAAACTGGAGCTGACAGCTGTTCCATCTGTTGTTGACCTCTGCTCATTCACGTGAATATGTGCTGTGTTCCTCAGGAGCTGATGTAATCTGTCCAATGAATGCAGGTTAGCCTGGGGCCTTCGCTTACATGGCTTGTGATGGAAACGCCTGCGTTTGTGATGAGAACTGATTAGTGTGACTTCCCATTTCACTTATGAATTATGAGTGAGCCGTGTATGATAGAGAGCACAGCTTAGCTGTTGAACAGCAGCAGAAGTATTTTAATGAGATGCAGTGATTCTCAGACCCACGATTGCCTCCTAGAAAATGTGTCCTCTGCAGAGTCCTTGCTGACATGATCTGTGCCTTCAGCTGATCTGAGCGGCTTTGAGGCAGTGTCAAGTGGCATTGTCCTTGTGGCAGGACTACTGCAACAGCATGTGGCTGACTACAGACTGATAAACATTAGAGGAAAATTCTATACTCAAGTGTGTGCATGTAAAACTTAGTGTAAAGGTGATCTCATTGAGTTGCTTTTTTACGAGGTCAGCCTAGGGATTATCCAGCAAGTAGTCAGGCCAGAATAGCAACCAATGGGCTGTGGGGAAACACCTTTAGTTTGGAATTACCTGAGTACTAATTTTGATCACTTGCCTACCTTGTAGACAAGCGTCAGGAGAAATCTCATTTTGATTAGCTTTTCAATGGGCTTTTGTGTTCTCTTCACAGCTGCCATTAACCTAGCAAAGCTGAAGCTTTTCAGACATTACTATGTTATGGTAAGTTTAAAACAAAACAAGCACAAAACCAAAACAAACTAGCAAACTCAACAACCTTATGCATACAAAGCACTTAGAAGCCGTTCCAGCCTTTTGCTGGATTACTTGTTTGAAGCTGCTGTCACTCATGAGTGGGGTGGAGATGTTCCTGGTTCTGTGGCAGTGCTGTGCTTTGGCATCTTGCCCAACCAGGTTACAATCCTCCAAGCAACTTCCCTTCTTTTCCAAGTAGCTGCATCCCTCTGTCTTTTAAATTGGTTCCAACTATTTGTAATGCTTACTGATTCCCTCTGGAGACAGCTTGAGCTGCCAGTTGAATTGATGGGCTTGAATAAAGTACTATAAACTTGCTAAAACCTCAGCTTGGGACCAAATGGTGCCTTGAGATGCATGCATGCAGTTTCTGATGAAGTCAGTGGGAGCCATGAGCATACCTCCCAGGAGGGTATACAGTCTTCTTAATGATTTCCAGTGGTCTCATTTCAGACTCTTAGAAGTGTCAAGAGAAATAAATTACAATACTGATTCTTGGGTTCTACAAAATGCTAACGGTTAAAGCATTTTCCTGATGTAACTTAAGTATGTTAGTAACAGCTTGAGTCATTTGGGTGCTCAACAGGCTGCAGAGCCCTCAGCCTCTATCTTCCATGTTCATCAAAGGAGCGTAATAGCGCTCATCTGACTTAATGAGTTGTCTGGGAACTGCTTGAGCTATTTCTCTGGAAAAATAGGTTCTGTCGGGATGATGCTATTGTTCTCACTCACAGATTGTGTGTTTCCTTCCCACAGATTGTGTGTTACATTTACTTCACACAGATCATTGCAATTCTCATAAAGATTGCTGTTCCGTTCCAGTGGAAGTGGCTGTACCAGGTATTTGTCAGTCAAGGAAAATACATTCAATTCCTTGATTTTACTTTTTTTCTTGTTAATCTTTAAAGACGACTGCACAAAGAAAATCCATAATTTGTTTTTCATGGTATGGTAGAACATCTCAGAGCACAATGATGCATTCTGGCTTTTCCTCACCACTAGCACTGATCACTCCTGGTGGCAGAAGTGTATTTTTAGGTTTGTTTGTCCAGCAAGGCTGCTGGATTATACATGAGATGTCTGAAAGTAATTGCATTATTGATTTTAGTCTTTCAATTTAAAAATGTCTGAAAGAAATTAATCAAGAACATACAAAAGAGAAAAAAAATCAGTCAGGTTTGCCCTGTGTAATTGAGGCCCCAGAGAGCCAGTGAAATAGGCTTTCTCTTTCTCACTTACAGGCTTTATTTGCCTAGTGACTTTTAAATACTTGGTTTCTTAACATGTAATCCAAGTAACTGTTCAGGGAGTCTTTGGAATATGTTAACTGTTGAAAATACCAAGCATCTTCAGGATGCAATTTTTTCTCACTTAAAAGCTAAGTCTTGCTGTAGTTATTTAAAAGCACTGGAGTTGTGTCTAGAATTGTAACTGTATTTAAAGTGACAGGGAAAGTTCAAAGAAAAAGAGGTGGCAGCCTATAGCCTGGGATTAACAATAACAGGATGGGAATCGCTTTTTTATTTCTGCTATGGCACAGGCTTCTTGGCCATTCAGTCTTGAACCTTATGAATGAGGAGAAATATTTCATGACTGTGAAGGATTACAGGACTGAACTTCAATCTTGTGTTTCTGCTTGCAGCTGCTGAATGAAATGGCCACACTGGTGTTCTTTGTCCTCACTGGGTACAAGTTCCGTCCAGCATCAGACAACCCTTACCTACAGCTTTCTCAAGATGATGAGGATGATTTGGAGATGGAAGCTGTGTAAGAGCCTTCTTTTACTACTCCCCCAATTTTACCCCTTGACATGAGAAAACTAATCTCTAAGTCTTTCTTTGAAAAAGATTAAGATCTGCCTGCATATTTAAAGATGAGGTGTCTGTTTGCTGTGTGTGACCTACCACAGAGTGATATGCACAGGACCTTTGAGCTGCTTATTGTAGAGTGCAAGAAGCTGGTAAAGCATTTAATGGGGCAGGAAGATGTGCATGGAAATACCAAACTAAACAGGATAAACACAAAAACTGTGTTCCTGAGTATCAACAAGCCTTAGAGATTGTCATTAATTCTGTGTTTTCAGTGTGCCTGAAAATACGTGGTAGGTTTTCTTTAAAAACAAACAAACAAAAGAAACCTGCACAAATTTCAGAAATGAGCTGTCAGTCAACTGGCTATAAATGAGCATGATGTAAGATCCCTTCTACCTTAAAGTTCAGTCTGTGCATCTGCAGAAATTTATTTTAAGGAACACTGAGCTGAGGAGACAGATTTTTAGCAGTGCTTCTCAGTGTTCTCTTTCACACAGCTAAACCATGAGGCACCACAAATGCAGTAGGACCTGGGTTAGTCAGGATAAACTATAAAGTGGGACTCTACCTAATCCCTGTCATTTCCTTTGCAGAGATTTTGTGAGGACTTACAGAAAATGAATAGCATTTCTGAATCTAATAGAAAATGCCCTAAGAAATGCAGCATCCTGGGATGTTGATTACAGTTATAATTGCCACACCATTGCCTTAATAGGAGCAGAACTAGCCTAATCTTTTAGTGGTTATGCATTTCATGCAAAATTGCAATTCATGTTCAGATGCAGAAGTCTGTTCCTGAGAGTTTCTGAAACTTGAGAAGTTTTGCAAATCTCCTTTACCTGATTTTGAGTGGAATAACCCAACACTCCTTCAGTTTTTATTGTAGGGGCAAAAAAGTCAATGTGTTTGCCCTCATAGGTCAAGAAGAAACAGAACTTAATGGGAAATGGCTACAAAGATAGGTTCATCAGGTGGAATCCAGCCTGCAATGTCATGCAAGGACTTTAATTCTCTGAAAGGTCTAGTAACAGAGGTCTTCTTGCCAAATGTGTAGTTATTTTTGCTTTGGGTCCATAAAAGCTGTCTTTGTTAAAAACTGAATCCAAGTAGTAGGCAGTGACTGTAAAATTACTGAACACTTAAAGGTATTTAATTGTTTATGCAAGAAGCTAGTGTCAGTTTGGGTGTTGGTGAGCAGGCATCCACGTTAGGAAGGTTTGGTCTGAACTGGAAGGTGTGGCAGGATTTGTTCTTGTACAGAAATGAGCTCCTGCAAGATTGCCTGTTAGGCTGAAACTCAACTTTGCATTGTGCACTTGAGAGGTTTTTTACTTGGTTTTACTTGGTGTTTCATTTTGTTTTTGCTTTTTTAGGGCTATTAATAAGCCACCTTTCACATATAGTGATTTCACTGGATTGGAGATATTGCCCAATCTTAGAGAGACTGCCAGGAATAAGCCTAAAAAAGTTCAGTGAACTAATTAAGTGGTTTATGTCTTGCAGTAGTGATACAGGCATTACCAGAAACTTTAGAATCAGAATTCTATGTGAGCCTCTTCCTAGTAAGGCATTTTGCACTTTACTTCTGGAGTTTCCATTGTTGTGCTTTGTGGGTTGTTCCCCTTAGAGCCATGCTGGGATTTTTCTCATCTGATTCACCAGGAGTTCTATTCCATGTGGTCACTTGGCAGAGGATGGTCGCTGAGAGTCTTGTTCTCTCTTCTCTAGCTGCATCAGGGAGTTCAGGTTGGCACGTTTGAAGAGCATGGTTTATACACATTCTGTAATAGCTGAAGCACTGCAATCCGAGTGTATTAAATTTCTTGTTGATTTTGCTGGTCCTATTTTTGCTTTTATAAATACTGAAAGTTGTTTCTGTGGGGAGAAAATGTCAAGGCTTATTCAAGCAAGTGACTAAGTGCCTGACAGCATCCTGAGTAACCGTTGTGTGAGGGTTTTGTCTTTCATGTGGTAAATACCTAAGCATCTTCAGAGGCTATGGCAGAAAGTCTGCAAACTTCATGATGCAGAAGCATTCAGTTTCTTGAGACTCAATATCTCTATAAGCCAACAGAGGGGAGAGCTGTAAGGTCACCAAGCCTGTTGTCCAGGCTTGCTTGTCTTCCAGCAAAGTAAGATGCTTTTAAGTGCAGCTCTTTGGTTTATGCCAGTTTTCATGCCATGCAAACTATACAAAGCTGTCTGGCAGTAAATGTAAATATTGCTGAGGACAGGGTTGCAGTCTGCAGAGTTTAAAAAAAGAATGAACTGAAGACTAGGTATCTGTGACAGATGCAACATGAGGCACAAATCTTCCTCTGTAGACTGTTGTAATTTTCAAAAATAGGCTATAATCAGTGAAGGTGACTTGCAGTAAGATTGCAAAGTTGCTTTTTTCCAGCTGATGTGCTCTGTCCTGGGAGAAAGCATCCACACACGTTACAGGACTTTCTTTTCAACTGTACCAGCCTCAATGGAAGCTGTCTTGGTGGAGAAGAGAGGATGACTAAACCTGAACTAAGGACTGATCTGTTCTTTTTCAAGTAGGGTCAATAGCCATTCATCATCAACAAAGTGGCTTTCTGTGCATTCTGTGCTGGGCAACCTCTTGAGCCTGTTCTGTCAGTACGTGGGCTTGTCCTTGACAGTTTGTTAGACTAAAGTGCTCTGTTTGAAAAGGTGCAGCCACGCTTGGCAGAAAGAGTTGTCAGGCTTCCAGGCCTAATGCCGTTTCTGGGGCATGAACACAAAAATGGATGGTACAGTAGGTGAGGTGTGGTGAGGAAGGGGAGAAGAAACAGTTCTGGATTTTTACTCTTGCAGTAAGCTATTTCATTAGCTCAGTAAGTGTTGCTATAGATGTTAGGTACCAAAGAGCTGTTCTGCAGATCTGAGTTGAAATCATGTTCATAAATGCGTGTGGGGTTAAGATATTTCCACCAGAGGAGCAATTGCAGCAAAAAGTATTGATGGTTTTGTTCTTAATCGAGTAAATCCATTTTACTGAGCGTGTGGAGACTGACCTTGCATTTCCTTAACACCCCGAGAAACCTCAACACAGCACACTGTTGTGGTGACGCTGACCTACCTTTGCTTGTGCCCTGGGATCTGCAGTTTCTCCCTGTGTCACGAGGCAGCCTGTTCTGTGCTGAGACTCCGCGTCCTGCTGGGTTACCGTGCTCTGCTTTCTCTCAGTTTGTGCTTCGTGGCAGACTGATTCATGATGCTCTTCGTTGGATGTGATTTTCCTTCCCTCTGACAGCCACAAAAGTTCTCTCTGGAGGGATGGTTTAGTGGGAAGGGTTTGTTGCATTATAGCTATGACTGATTTGTGGGCTAGGAATGCAGCTCAGCAAAACATTTGGTTGAGGAATGTTTCCTTGCAGTATTGCAGAACTGAAGTTCCGAGACTGCTCAGAGCATTAGAATGAGAATTGTGGGGTTCTTGACCTTCGTGCTGGTACCCTTATCATGGGCATTTAAACATGTTATCTGAACTAATTTTGAGAGGAATTTCCCATTGGACAAAATCAGGCCTTAGGAGCTATGCTGTTCACTCGTCATGAGACGAGAACAGCACTCGTCAGATGGGCAGTCTGGAACTGCTGAGGAATCCACCCACCTCCTCAAAATCTCTCCCTGTTCTTCGCTGTCATTGCAAGGGGTGCAGGAAGTGTTTTCTGGTAACAACGTGACTTGACCTGGTAGCAATTTCAGTATGTATCTGTTTGTCCTGTCCCTCCCTGAACATAGGAAATGGATCATTCCTCTGTAGCTGTAACCTCCGATATTTTTTGGTCATCTGTTTGATGTGTAATGAGTTTGTAATTGTATTAAAGCACAGTGCTAAGACCTGACCTGTGAGCCTGATGGGATCTTGGTAGCTGTGAGTCAAGTGTTAGCGCTGCCTTGGTGTCAAGCATGAGCAAAACACCTGTTTGTGTATCCCAGGATGACCACTGTTGGATTCTTGTGGTAGTGGCTCATTTTTTGGTTTGTAGTCCGTTGTAATCTTAAGCTCATCTCCGAAGAATCGATACTTAGCTCCTTATTTTGTATTTATGAAGACAGTTATTTCTGAAGAGCAAACTTTGCCGTTGTTTTTCTGCACTGTCCCATAATTTTCAGGCCATTACTTCAGTTTGCCAGAACCTTTCTGCATTCTAGTCCTCTTCTCAGATATGTAGCTCTTAGTGTCTTCTGCAGATTTAATAAGCAAGTTTTCTATTCCATTACCCAGGCAATTACTGAACATATTGAGTAGAAGTGAACCCAGGACAGAGCTCCCTGGAACCACGCTCAGTGTTCTTTCATTTTTGACAGGAAACCATTAAGTACATCTCAATGCATGCTTTTCCAATTAGTTATGCCTCTGTGTTGATAGTTCTGTCTAGCTCATGTTTCCCAAGATTTTTCCTATGTGACTGTGAGAAACCCATTGTCGATGGGAAGAACTTAGAGATCTGTCTGTTCTCTGTTCCAAAAAGCTTGATGCGATCTCTTCCAGGCAAATGTTTACAAATTCCATCTTCTCTAAGCCGTCTGTTTGCTTTTCCCTTTTCTTTATTTTGGTAGGGGATAAAGTTGATATTTGATCTGTACTCTTCTGACTCTTCTTATTCCCTTAAATGCAAGCTTATCTAGACTTGCTCTGAAGAGTCTTAGCCACTGATGGTCCCAGTACTGCCACCACAGGGAATCACGGAATGTACCGGTTTTTGTTTGGGTAAATTATTCTTGGAGTACATGAACAACAGCTGATATATAATGTGGCACTAAGGGTGGTATCAGGAGAGTGTGTTTGAAGATTACTTCTCCTCTTGGGTGATGCTGTGAAAAGGCTGTTAGCTGGTCTGATCAAACATTCTTCCACAGTAAACAGCAGGTGAAAGCACGTAAAGACTGACAGCAGCGACGTGGAACAGGACAGTTTTATGTATGCTTCCAGGCATCCCTTGTGAGTGCATTGAGCTACTGGCACTCTTACTTGCAGCATCCAAAATAACCTTTGCGGAACATTTGTGGGGAAAAAAATGTATGGAATAAGAATCATATTGTGCAAAAGCAAAGAGCAAATGTCTGGCGTGTGTGAATAGCCTGTTTTGTGTGCTAAGGGAGAAGGGTACAGAGCTGAAGAGCTTGTTGGATAGCCAGCTACTATCCAACAAGAGAGTAGTGGTACTGTTCTAGCTGGATAAATAGATCAGTCTGCCAGGTGTTTGAACAGTATTATAAGGCTTTATAGTTCAATAGTCAGATTGCCATGACAAATCCGGACTTCTTGGATTGGTATAACTGGGATGACCTCTCTTCTATTTTGTTGCTATTTGTTGAGTAATTCTGCTATGAACAGGAGCTGGTGTGCATTAAGCCAGTAATGGTCACTTGGGGTAGTGCCCAGTGTGTGCACTGGTGTAATACAATGTTTTTAAGAGGTACAATGTGAGTTAGACTGATTTCTGCATTTGCAGAGTTGAGGATGTTCAGCTGTAGAGCAAAAGTTTCTAAGCAAGCTGCTCAGACTTGAGCATATAAACAGCTGGTGTCAAGTTAACAATCCCATACTTCTCTCAAGTATGAGCAAATATTTCAATGCTTGTTTTGTTGCACTGTCTCTGATACTGTCTTGATAGGGCTTTCCCTAGCATTAGAGAAAGAAACTGGGTGATACTGTGCTTTCACATAAAGAAACTTCCAAGCTGAGTGCAGTTTAGACCTTGTCTATTACCAGTCCGTTGTGATTTCATCTCCTGTTCCATGAGAAGAAGCTTTGACTAAGGAGCTGCACTCATCGTACTGATACACGTCTTAAACATTTGTTTCTGATGCTGTACCTTCTTGCTCTGATTCTTCTACACAGTCTAATACTTTTGGTTTCTCTGGTCTATTGGGTTGGTTGTGGGTGGCTCCTTCTGGAGGCAGCTGGAGGTAAAAGCAGCGTGGTTGGAAATAGGGCATGGTTGTTCTCAACAAATGGATCCACAAGCATGAGCCTTTTTTCTAAAGCATGCTGTAGTTCATTTTGATCTGAGCCCTCTAAAGGCTAAATGGATGAATGGTCCTTGTGGTAAAACTCTGCAACTAGGTCGACCAGCCTTGGTGGTAGTTCTTTCTGTCTGGACAGCTGCACCGGGTCCTGGCACATCCAGTGTGAACAGGCAGCTGTGAGCCAGCCTACATTTATCTGCTCTAGTTTAGTGACAGATGGGGAGTCGTGAGGCTTTGGAGGACAAAAACCTCGCTCCCAGCATTCATCAGTGATGCGTCCAAGACGATACCTGGTCTGCAAAATGGTAGCAATAGGAAACACAGAACATCAGGACTGGTAGATCTGGGTAGAGACATCTAGGAGAAGTTTGATATGTGTAGGAAAAGCGTGGGCTATGGGTGAAATGGATGTTACAATTCAAGTTCTCTTCTGATGTTTCTTCCTTCTCTTCCAGGGTGACAACTTCTGGAGTAATGGAGGGCATGAAGAAGGTCAAGAAAGTGGTGAATGGATCAGCAGAGCCACGGGGCGAGTGGGAAAGCACGGCATGATGGACTGGATAAAGGCAGCACTTTGGCAGAAACTTTTTTAATTTATTAATATTACTTTCAGTGGAAAGGGAGCATTTAGCACTTCCCAACACTGAAACTGCAGAGTGGGGTGTGTCAAGGGGGAGTAAAGCAGTGCAGAAATCTAAACTATTCCTCTGATCATAAGAAAATGGGATCTCTTGGTACCTGCAAGGAGTGTGAAGCTTTCCTAGGGACTTTGGGTAGCTTATTCTTTTTTCCCCTTTCTGGATCAGTTAGGTATTCTGAATTGTTTGCAGTTGCATTCTTCAGAATGTGTAAGTCTAATGTGAAGAGCGACCTTTAGTGTGTATGTAAAGTATATATTTTATATAATGGGCATATATATATATATACACACGCGTGCTATGTAACATGTATGCTGGGAAATGCAAAGTGTCACAAAAGGTGGGGAAAAGAAGATGAGATGTAAGTATTTTTATTTTGTTTATAAACTTTCCTTTTGGCTTGGACAAGATATTGCAAAGCAAATGAATAGAAACAACTGCAGTTATTCGAGACTAAGTGGGGTATTGGATCAGATGACTTCCACCAGTCCTCACATCAGTGGGAACATTGATAGGTATCTTGTCTTATCTGTGCAGGTTTCCACTTGAATGTGTCAGGTTTTCAAATGTATTGCTGCATAGGAAGCAAGTGACTGTTTTCCATTAAAAGCACTGGCCTGTAGCACAACAGGCATTCATGTAGATTCTCCACTGCTAATGGGATTGCCCTTGATTCACACCCACCTGACAAGAAGTACACAAGAGGTGTAGGACTGTTACTTACTTTTTAGAGGTCTGCCATGCTATCTTAAACATGGAATTTCAAGCCATGACTTTGTTCTGCATTCTAAAATACTTTCTAGGTTTTTCAGAAGATGCTCCTTCTGGGCACAGCGTAAGCAGTACCAGATATTCCAATGGAAATTGGACCAGCAAATGTACTGCAGCCAAAATCTCTGATTCACCTTTATCCTGAGTTGCTTTTCCTCTCTGGATGGCTACTTGTACCTCCCTGGCTATGTGGGATTGTGACATTGCTGTTTGAGATGAGCTAAACTGGCCAAAGTGGTATTGCTGTCACAACCAGGCAACTGCCACTCCCAGTCAGAAGTGGTTGGTTGGTAGGTTTTTGTCAGAAAAGGAGTGGATGTGGCTGGAATACAGACCTGTTAACTATCAGCTGCAAATCTGCAGTGGAATCTTTAGAGAAATGTTACAAATGCTGGGTGTTTCATCTCCAGTGTTCTGGTATTGCCAGAAAGGCACAGCGGTGCCTGTAGCTGTAGTGGTGAGGCATAGTGATTGATTCATAATTTGTGGGAGGACAGAAGTGGTTTGCTGATGTAACAGGAATGAGCTTTAAGAAAAATAAATCAAGTGTAACTCATTGACCCACTGAAGCCTTAATCTTCATGTAGAGCTGGTAGACATACCTGTTGAGTAAAGTGCTTCTGTCAGTGACAGGGATCATCTCACTGTGCCAGCATCTCTTACAAACTTATTTGGGATTTTGTGGGATTTTTTTTTTTTTTTGGCTGGAGGGACTACGTCTCTGGGGCACAACTGACTGAAGGACTGTCATGACTTGTTTTCATTCTTTAAGTTCAGAAGAAGGTGGAGTTTTTATGTTGTGGAGTTGGTTTTTTGTTTATTTGTTGAAATCACTTCTTTCTCAGTCCTGAATGTGGATCACAGAGCTCTTGACTTGAGCCAGCAGTCTGTACAAAGACTTGCTGTTGGAGGAGCAGCATTGTCTTCTCTGGTTGCAACTTCTTTTCCTGGTGTTGATTCTGTTCATCATGAGAGTGGTAGAAATTAATCTACCTGCTTTGATACTTGGAACTGGTTTCTCCTCAGATAAAGCATGAGAATAACCCTCACCTTGGCACAGAGTCCTCTTCTGTGTTTTCTTCCTCAGCTGTAACTGCACAGTGATGCAGCAGTGATGGTTTGCCTTTTACTATCACTGTCTTACAAAGATACAGCTTTAATGAAAACAGAAAGGCTGTTCCATGATTTATGAGCCTTTTCGACCTTCTGTATGAAAATTTGTTTTGCATATTAACTAGCTGAGATGTGAGAAATTGAGCTGTAAGCATAGGCAGTCCTAAAACATCATGCAGTTAAATACAGTACCTGAAGAACTGATCCTCATTCTTTGCACAGTTGCTCTGTCCCTGGGGAAATGTCACTGTCTGTACCCAAAGGGCTGCTCAGACAGGCTGTGAGCCTTGCTCAGAGCAGTCTGCTGGAGACCTGGAGTCTGTTGGCACTGAGGTGTGTAAGAGATGAGGATTTGCTGTCAGGAACAGAAGTGCAATAATGCATTGTTAATGTGGACGTGATGCTGTCTTAGAACCTGTTAATGTCTTTTATGAATGAAATAGGAAATTGGGATGGGTGTGAGATTTTACTCCCAAAACATCGGTGGCTGTGCCGGGATCCCAGTGTGGGCTGAGCTGGTTCCAAACAGCTGGCTGTTCCGTACCTCAGCATCAGTGAAGCCACTGACAGAGCACATGCTTTTACCTTTAGTCTCAGGTTTTTTTTTATGTGCACTTTTTGCTAAAGTTGCCTAAAGTATAGGTGTGTCTGCCAAGACTTTGCCTTTCTAGTCAAAGGCCAAGAAATGGGTGACCTCTTTTTGTTTTGGCAAAAAATCCTGTGGTAGGACTCTGAAAGTGTTCTTAGAAGAGCTGTTTCCAGGTTCAGACCTGAGCTTCAGCAGTCAGCCACACACCCACCTTCAGCTGGCACTTAGTGCTGGGTGCTGGCCAGCAGTGCAGCAGTGACGAGTCGCACCTAATCGTTAATAAGGAAATGAAACGTGGATGTGCAAGTCAAAAAACAGTGATAAATTTTCTTACTGCGGCCATTTCCAAAGTGAATTTTCACTTTCTAGCATAGAAGTCCTCAGAGCAGGTCGAAAAATTTGTCTTGTGGTGTTGTGTGTAGGATTGAGCAGTGGCTGGGATGGAGGAGGATGGGGAGAGTGGCTGCTGTTGTGCTTTACGCACAGCATGGAGTGTGCTGTGCCACAAAGCATCAAAGGGAGGGCTGGGCCCTCCCCCTTCCTCCCAAAGCACATCTGCATGACTTTCTGTGTTGCTGGTGAAAAGCAGCAGCTTAGGAGCTCATCAGGCAGGATAGTTGCAGTGCTCGCCTTTCAGATGCTGACTGTGCCTGTCTGGTAGGAAGCTCTGCCCTTCACAGGCAGGGGAAGTAGCAGAGCTGCTTGTGGCTTTACAGATCAGTCTGGGATAGAGCCTTACTGAAGTGAGCAGCCAAAATAGTCCCTGAGTACGCAGCAGTGTAGCTGACAGGAGTCCTGGAAGGGGAGATGTGCTGCAATTCAGAATAAATGGTTGTGAATGCATTCACATACATCGCTGCGCTGGAGTACTCAGTATCCTCTGCAGAGAGAAACAAGATCAGTTCACTCTTCAGCTGTAATGCAGCTTATGCCCCAATAAATCCCTGTCGATGATGACATGCAGATGCCACTGATGCACTCCTCCTTACTGCTGTAACTGTTCAGCAAGCTGTCTTCCATAGGAAACCTCCTTGCAGTGCAGCTGCCAGAGTCTTGCATTCTTCAGACTTGAAAATATTTTCCTTGATGGTTCCTCAAGAGGCGTATTAAAAGAAAAGAAGACATAATGGGGTCATCTGGAACGTTACTGCTGCTTCCTCAAAACGTAGCAGTTCTAGTTGAAGAAGCCACATGCTGTCCTATTAAGATGCTCTTTAATGTTGTCATCTAACTCAGCATGTCATGATCTGTGCAGCGCATTGTTCAGTGTTTCTCTCCAGCTGAGTGCCCTGTTCCTGGATTTCCATGCTGGCATACCCTGGGAGCATGTTGTAAAAATTTGCTGCATTGCAGTATTTTGTCTTGGAGCTAGTAGCGTGGAAGATGTATTTTCCTAAGCTAGGTGGACTCTGCATAGTATGAGTGTGCATCCACCATGTATCCTTAAGCACTGTAACATTCCTTCTGGCCGTGAAGAGGCATGTCCCAATCACTCCAGCGTGCACTGGGGTCCAGTGGAAGGCTTTTAATGTGTTAACACCTCTTTTTCCTTATGGTACGCTTCTCTTAAAGAGGAGAAATGCAGGCTGAACAATGGCAAACAAATAGACAAGGTGTGTGTCTATTTGAAAATCACCCAGCTGCATCAGAAGCAAATACTGGGTATTTGTAGGTTCTGTTGAGCTCCATGAGAACTGAAGTTGCATAGCTGTTACAAATCAGGTACAAGCACAGGTATCGAAGGAAGCAGTTGCTCCTTCACTCTGCCTGCTTTGTCTCCTTCAGTTTGACCTGTAACAATAGCTAACAGACTGCTGTTACTTTAAAGCAAATGTGTTCTATTGATTCAACTTTGTGACCTCCATTTCAATCATAAAACACTTCCCCATTTTTCACTTCTGTAAAAAACGTGGAGATGTGGTCTGCAGTGGGTGGGAGGTACAGTGATTTGTGAGACGTAACTGGACTTAACCTGTCCAAAACCTGTGACCTTCTGTGTAACTTCAGCGACCTCAATGTTTCTGAGGTGATGCTCCCCAGAGGCACTCGACCAATGTTTCTGTGTGTTCCCTGGGGCTGATTGCTAAATGAGTTTAATCTGGTTTTTCTTGTAGCCACTGGGTATGGTGCTGTTTGGGCTTATTAATCACTTTTACTTAGCGAGCTAGGAAGCTGTGCGTTTTTTTCCCCGTGTAGTTTCTTGCTTGGAAATAGCAATGATCCTGTAAGAGCTCTGCATGATACGTACTTGCAAGTGGCTGGAACAGGGCTTAAGAAAAATGAGGAGATATTGCGCTCGTGTGAATTGATGGTACCAGGAGAAAGTGGCTGAGGAAGAGTCACTCCTTGTAGGTTGGCTCAAGAACCCATTTATGTTTTGTCTGCTGCAATCCTGTAGAAAAGACAATTCTTAATAAATATCTCCCTGTGGGATTTCACTTGGTGTTCTGCTCTCTGTGTCATAAACTAGAAGCTGACCTCCACATTATCAGAGCTTCCCCTTGTAGCTAGGATACCCGAGCGCTGGGCTCCTACCTGTTCGCTCAAAACAGAGGATGGGTCTAAATGGCTTTCCTTTTCCCTTCAGTACCTATTAATAATTAATTCTGGATCCTCTTGTGTCATTAAGCAGCTTTAGGGCACCTTGTGCAATGTAGCTCTGAATTCATTTAGTAAATGATCTCCAAAAGAGCTCAAAGACTTTCGTGTACAGCAAGGTCCTCTTCCAGGGTTTTTGGTGACCTGTACACCAGATGCACAAATAATTTTTTCAGTATTTTTTAAGCTTTATTAAAAGAACAGCAAACAGTATTTGAAGAGAAGCAAAGTAGGTATAAATCAGGATGGGGTGTGCAAGTTGGCTTCCCTGCTGTGATGCAAATGTATAAAATAAAGACTGAATGACTAGAAAGTTGAATGAATCTTGTTTCCTGGTTCTGAGTTGCTAGTAACCAAGCTGACCCTTTGGTTTCAGAGCCTTTGTTTTTCCCATGCCTGATTTCTGTTTGCAGCCATTAATGTATCATGGGTCCAGGGCCAAATCCCTACAAGCACTCGTGTGCCTGTGGTTTATGGGAGAAGCTTTCTGCTCTCGGCCTGCTGCAGGGGTTCACTGAGCTGCCTCTTCCTTGAGCTGAAAGACCCCTCAGGCCCTGTGTGTGTACCTGGGTGTTCCTAGCTCCTCTTCGTTCTGTAAGCTCAACTTCAGCAGCAGCTTCTGTGGGCTGAGCCTCGAGTGAATACAGGTGTTCCTCCCAGGCAGAAGGCAGATGCATTCAGGGCTCATTGCTGCCAGCCAGCACTGAGGTCTCTGTGCTCCACGAGGCTCAGTGTCAGCCAGCTGTGCGAGGGAGGGCAAGGACCAGAGGCAAATCACCTAAAATGCAGGTTTCTACCCTTGATAAGCTTTGTGGATCTGGTGCCATTACCCTCGTGGAAGTGTACTGTAGTACTGCCTTAAAGAAAGGGTCAGGCCCTTGATCTGTTTGATTTAGGCTAGACTGAGGGTGCTTGGGGACTTTTCGAGTTGTTCCCTTTGTGAGATGTCAGGGTCTAACCATGCATTTGAGTTCTGCAGAGTGGCTCATTGGCAGGGATGAGGAGGGCAGAGTATTTCTGTGAAGTGCTCTTCCTGGTGAGCTGCCACCTGCCTCAAAAGCATATGCCCTCCGTCACGGAATGTAGGTCTTCAGAATGTTTCTTACAGTTTATCCTGTAGTTCTCAAGCTACCATGGAGGGGTAATGCCAGAAATAGATGTGTTCTCTACCCTGCAAATCCCAGGCAGGCAGTTCTGCATTGCCTGAAGCCTTTGGGGGGGTGGGTGGTGTTTTGCCATGGATCTAAGCTGTAAGAAGTACGTGATTTTTGGACTTAGTGGCCAGATGTAGAAATAACAAACTTCATCTGATGATGATGGCTGATTGTCCCACTGAGATAAGCCTGTGTCTATTTCATGCAGGTAGTTCTGGGATGTTTGCTTTCTCCAAACCACACATCTGCTTTTTCTGTCTGTTGTACATCTGGCCTTAAAACATCTCCCCTTAAAATGGCAGCATCCAAACTCATTGCTGCTGCAAGGCACAGGGCTGCAGTGGAGCTGTTAAACGGGACCCAGGACAGCTGGGCTGCAGTGACAGGCAACTTGTGAGCAGAGGGGCATGTAACGTGGGATTGACAAAAAAAAATCTTTATTTCTGTCAGCTCTCTCAGGATGAGAGGGGGAGCCTGTAATTCTAACAGCTCTGAGTAGTTAAGGCCTATTGCAAGCAGGGATCATCTGGTACACTTGTGCAGGGGCAAGAATAAGGAAAACCAAAGCTTTCCCTAACAAAGCGTTCTGGAATGTGTTGTCTGTGGCTGCACGTTTGTAGGTGTTCCTCTGTCCAGAGGAGGTAAATGGTTCCACCTGCTTTGAGGATTTTCTTTTAGCATCTGAAATTCTGAGCTGTCTGGATCATTTGCTGCTCCTTGTTGCAATCCAGGCTGCCTGCTGTCAGCACTCATGCTGTAGCACGGTTATCTTCATGACTGCAAAGATCTGCCTTCTCCTTAAATCCTGCTTTTGCCTTCTTTTGCCTTCTGACTGACAGACTGTAATGAGCAGGTTTGTGATGTAGTGCCCTGTACAGTGAATGGTCAATAAAAACAAATTGCTTTGAACAGAGAGGTAATAACACAGCTTGTACTGGCACAGCTGGTCCTGATGCTGGGGTCCTCAGTTAGGAGCCAAAGGCTTAATAAGAAATGCGCATCATCCATTCCTTCTCTCCACTCCCATCATTGCTCTCTTGTGGCTGTTCTCCCCTGTGGAATGTTCCTAGTGGGATGGCTGAGACATCGTGCAGAAGATGACTCTTGTGTTGCTGAACAAAACAAACAGGTTTGCAGGGTGGGACAGTTACCGTGGTGTTAGGTGACGTAGGTGAGCGGATGGCTTAGAACTCCTTGTTGCTCCCTCTTGGGATGAGCTTGGCAAGAGGAGACTTCAGCATCCTCACTGGGAGGAGTTGCTAACAACATGGGGCTCCTGCACCAAGGGTAAACAGAAGATTTTTGTCTGCTGAGCTTCTATACCACCTGCCATTTTGAGCCCTTGTTGTAGGGTGGCACAATAGCCCACGGGCACCCTGCTGATCCATCCTGTGCCCTTCCAGGAGCTGTGGAGGAGCATTTGTTGGTGTTTCAGCTGCTCTGTGTGCTTTGTTCTGTGGGAGCTCCGTGGAGCCAAGGGAATCCCCCAGCTGGCACAGCTGTTGGTGAAGGTATTGGTCTGTGTCTCCTGGGAGAAGCCGATTTTTTTTTTTGTTTTGGGATCCATCTTGTATGGGAGGTGTTGGCCAAACTGGAGGGACTACAACAAACAGCTGTGGTGAGATGAGAGACCTGGGCAATGACAGGAGATTACAAGAATTAGAGCTCTAAGCCTGTCTAAGTGCTGATTAGCGAGCTGAGATGATGCAGCACAGTACAAAATGGCTGCAAGGGGGGGAAAACTGCAGAAATGAACTGGGAGTTCGTTAGCGTGTCTCAAGGGCTGTGATGTGGAGAGGTGAGATGGAGTGAAAGCAGAGAAAAGCAAGATGCCAGGAGAAGCCTTCTGCCAGCGAGATGGGTTTGGCTGCAGACAGTCTTCCCTGGAGAAACAGAGGAAGTTCTGTGTTGTTTCAGATAATGAACAGCAGACCGGACAAATCGCTCTGAAATATCCTGTAGGGAGCCATCCCTTATCAGCTGTGAGCTGGACTAAATGCCCAGATCGGTCTTTTTCCATTTGCTTATCTCCACGTGAAGTATATTGCATGCATAATTTCTGCTTTGGGGGTTCATGTTTGTTTTACTACCCAACCTTGCACATACCTTGGGTGAGCTTGGCAGCTACCTGGGAAGAACATTAATGCCCCACATTACGACGGAGCTGGAACCTGTGCTCCCTCATCTGTATTCCTGGTAAGTCGGGGCTTTAACTGCTGCTGCAGAAACTCAGCAGAAATTCCTGCTGGCATTTACCAATCCCACAATGCCCGTGCAGGGCCATGAATCAGAGCAGCCCTGGGGGAGGGCACAGTGCAGCCTCGTCGGGCAATGAAGAATAGGTGCAAGTAGATTTTGTATGCTCAAGTGGGTTTTTGGGGGGGGATTTTCTTTTTAATTCAGCAATTGCAGTGTGGTTTGGGTGGACTGAAATCACTGGAGAGCAGCGCTGTTTGCTGCCAGGCTTGTTCCAGAGGCTGCTTCTCCTGCAGGCAGACCTGGCCAGCAGTGCCCAGTGCTGTCCTGCTCCTTGGGCTGCCCAGCAGCGATGGCATCTTCAGCACTCAGTGCCATGGGGTGCCTGCTATGGGCACACTCCCTGCACCACAGAGCTGATGGGCTCATGAGTGATCTCCAAAGCAGGCTGCCTCCCATCTGGCTCGAGGCAGGAAAACCTCCCCAACCCTTCCCCTGCGCTGTCAGCTTAATGGCAGTGCACTGAGCTACCTCCAGCACAGAGATTTGGGCAGGAAAGCAGACAGCTGCCACCTTCCCTTTGTTCTGAAGCCTCTACAATTCAAATAAATAAATAAAAGCTTTGCTCGCTCTTGCAGTTTACAGGGACTCCGCTCTCGGATTTAATTTTTTGTGAAAACATCTATTGAAGCTGGGTGGGGGGAATGGGTGGATGGTGCTCGAGTACCAAGGAGTGCTGTGGCAGGGAGCCCTGGGCCACCACCACCGGGTGCTGCAGGGTCTGTGCTGCATGGAGCTGCTGCAGCTGCCATCCTGCTTGGCTGTCGTTGCAAGGAGCCTTTCCTTTCCCATCCCAGAGCAAGTGTGCTCCTGCTCCTGAGGCCGAGCAGCGTTTGAAGGCTGGAGGAGGTGGCTGCTGTGCTGCAGGAGAGGAAGGTGGTTTCCAGGTGCCAGCTGTGATTTGCTGGGTGCCACCGAGGATCTCGCCACCGCCTCCTGCTCGGCTTTGTCTCTGCCAACTGCTGCATGGGGAAACCGAGCACAGCTGCTGCGCTCAGCCACCCCTCCAGGTTCCCACGTTAGCATCACAATGACAGCCCCGCAGGCTGCAAAGAGAACAGTGCTTATAAAAAAAAAAAAAAAAAAACCACTAGAATTTAGCAGAGAAATAAAAAAGTGTTCTGCTCAGCACAGGGGCTGTGTGTCACTCCCACGGCTGCGTGTGCAGCCTTTGTGTGGCTGTGCCTATTTCCAGACCTCGCTCAGTGCCTGGCTGTGGTTTCAATGTCTGCAATTCCCTTTCCTCGGGAGAGGAGCCCGCAGGCTCTGTGCTGCGGCCATTTACCCGAAGCCCTGGGTGGCTTTATTTCTGTTTTGTCTAAAGCCGTGCTATCCATTGATGCTGAAATGCTGCAATATCTGAAATTAATTTATAACAGCGATAGCAGAGTTGATGTCACGGGAGCATTGGGTTATAAAGCTGCATTTCTGAGGGCTTGCAGTTATCAAAGGAAGGATGCTGGGAGCTGTCAGGGCTCGGTGCTTGCTGTGCCCTGCAGTGCAGCTGGGGGCAAAGCGAGAGCAGTGTCAGCCTTGGGAAGCTGAGGAGAGCTCTGGGGACTGAGCTTGGAGCTGTGGGACCCCACTGGTGCTGCCCACAGCCCCTTTCCCTGGAGCAGGACCTTGATATGGGGTTGCTGCAGGGAGCCTGGGCTGAGCCCTGGCAGCAGAGGCATGGCACGGTGACACCAGCAGCCCGTGGCTCTGATGCTGTGGCTGTTGCACCAGGAAATTGAACTCATTCTGCTGGAATTTTTTCACCCCCTCCACCCCAGAGGAGCTATTTGGGACAGTGGCTGTGCCAGCGGTGACCACGGTGTGTGTCAGGGGAGCAGCCAGCGCTGATGCTTCCCTTTGGCTTTCTTTCTGCCTGACTCAGAATTGTCAAGCATTAACCTTAAAATAGCCGCTATTTCTGCAGTTGGTGTAATTAATCTCGCGTGTGTTCCTCCCCCGTGCCAGGCTTTGAGACTTCCCCGCTCGCTGCTCTCCAGGCACCAGAAGGCTCTCAGCAACGCCCGGGCACCTCTGCCCAAGGCTGGGGAGGAGAAGGGAGGAGGAGGCCTTTGTGCAAAGCAGAGCGTGCTGGAGATGGGGATGGAACATCCAATGCAGCTCCCATAAGGAGACCCCAGTCCCAACAGTGACATCAGTGGAGGTGTGCAGGACCCGCTGTGCTGGGGCTGAGGGTTAGGGCTCAATGCAGGCAGCGGGGTGACCCCCCAGCCCTGCTGCAGCCTGGGGAGGGCTCTGTGCCTTGTGAAACCCCTGTAGGTATGGCTGTGTGCAGCTGCTCGAGGCAGAACCCCTGTGTTGGGGTGAAAGGGGCTGCAGGGGGCCCTGGGGAGCTGTTCTCTCCTCTCTGAGCAAACACAGCCGCCCTGTGCTGGCACGGGGATTGCTCGCATTGCTTCGGGGCTGGGCCTTGCCCCAGTCCCTGTTTGGCTTCCAGGAGCCCTCCTGGGCTGTAGCCACCGTGCTGCCTCCCAGCAAATGCCACCAGTGCTCTTATTTAGGCAGGAGCAGGGTGAAAGCCAACAATGAGAGAAAGTGAGGGGCTTGCACGGTTTCCAGTTGCTGCTCTGTGAGATCTGCGATCTGTGTTCAGTGT